>BQNB010032420.1:0-53188 GCA_026074375.1 Tanacetum coccineum | reverse complement strand
CCAACAAACTCTTTCATCCAGTACATAATTCTCGGTCTCCATGTTACAAAGGTTCGTATATTTGTAAAAGGAAGATCACATGGTCTAATTATTATAAAGGCTATAGAATACATAGTCTAATTATATTATTATAAAGGCTATAGAATACATGGTCTAATTATCAAACGCTTATTTGCAAAAATCTAACACTTAATCAAACCGATTATAAAATATTTTTTTCGAAAAAAATGATTCGAAAGAAAAAAAATTCGAAAACCACAGGGATGATTTTTGCAACTTCCTCAAACGATCGTTAGTTAAATGGACTAACGTTGTCACATAATAACTAACGGTACAAACTTTTTGTTCAAGTTGAAACAAAAATTGAATGTAAGTTGATGGTATCGATAATAAAAAAGTAAGTTGTTCACGGTAAATTTTGGAAAGTACGTTGGTATTCTATAGCCTTTAACCTTTAAAAAAAGTCCATTAACACTTGTATACATTCAAATTTTAAACAAAATAAATAATTTTTTAAATTTGACTAAAATACTTGTTTGTTCAATATTCATGTTTTTCATCTTCATACTCAGATTCTGGCTATTTTTTCCGACTACCACCCGCCATCCTGACTATTTTTCTGTCGATCAATAGACCAACCAACCAAAGAGTGTTATTTACGAGCCATTCATTTGGACGTGTTAAACTTGAACGGATATTGAAACAAGGAAGACAATCCCAAGATGATATCAATTAGACTTGTAGAATAATGAGATGAATTGAGGCCGAGGAAATAGCAGTTGATGTATATGGGGTGTGTTTGTTTAAACTAGCAGTAGCAGTTTTCAGTAGTAGTTAGCAGTTAGCAATAAACATAATTTGTAGTAGCAGTTAGAAGTAACTAGTTTTAATTTATAAAGTGTTTGATAGAGTAGATGTAGCTATAATTTTAATGTGTAAAATAACATAATGCTAAATGCTTATTCAAAGAGATTAGAAACTAACGTTTTTATGCTTTATTCCAAACAAGCTTTGCAATAATAATGTTAAATGTTAATTGCTCCAAAATGCTCTCAAAAGATACACCCCTCAAGTGATTATTACTAGTAGGGTGTTATCGGGTCGGGTTATCGGGTCTATCGAGTCGGGTTTTCGGGTGTTTATCGGGTCAGGTGATTCGGGTTGTCATGTTTTCATTTCATATCTTGCTTTGTTAGTGCAATGACAATATCTCAGAAGTTTAGGTTCTCGTTAAACTATTGCTAATGATGAGATTTAGATATGTGATATGTCTAATATCGTAAAATGCCAAGAAGATGTTCAGATTTGTTAAAAGGATATTTCTACAACAGCCTTACAAAACTTTAGATAAAAACGATTTAGGAGGTACGCACAAAAAGTATACTTTGGGTGACATTCAAGTTTCAACGTGTTTGAGTTTCCTATCTTGTTAATTGATAATTGCATTACTACCGAATATTGGTCAACTGAGAAAAAAATGACAAATACATGGCTAGGCACTTAGCTTACTGATGTGTGTCGTGGGAATATTAGCTACAAATGGGATTTCATCGCTTCTTGATTTTGTTCCGCAATTTCTCTCATAACCACGTGAATTTTTGTACTGATATATGTAATCAAAATATACCTCAACTTCATCCTTATTCTTACTAATCTATGTAATCAATCTGAATAGCAAGAATATAAATAGAAGTTCTCAAAAACTATCACTATTTGGCGATGAAAGTCATATAAAAGTAAAACCAAGAATGGAGAACAAAAGCTCTCTCTTTTAGCACAAGCACCATATATATGGAGAATAAATCTCTCACTTTTGACATGGAACAATAGATAAAAGAGTTTTAATTGTTTACAAGGTTTAAAAAAAGAAATAAATAGCATTTTTCGGGTCTTATCAGGTTGACCTGATAACCCAATAAGAAAAATAATTCAACCCTAACCCGACCCGATAACACTATCAGGTTATCGGGTTCGGGTCAAAACAACCCGACAAGATTTTTCAACCTGATTTAACCCGACCCGATAAGCCTTATCGAGTTCGGGTTCGGGTCGGGTCAACCCGACCCTACTGACACCCCTAATTACTAGCACTAAACAAGAGATAAATATTTTATTATTAAAATGTTTTCTTGTTAAATTTTGTGTTGACTATAATTACCAATAAGAGGGCATTAACAGTACACTTTGGGCGAATTATATATAAATCTCATTCGGCGCTCGAAACGACGCCGTTTTAATAGTCCCGAGCCCCTGTTTTTGGCCGACTTTCTTTTTTAACTATACTTTTGACACACACATCCATACACAATACACACACACTCTCATACACCACACACACACTCTTGATTCTCCCGGAGTACTCTCAGACATCCCTAGACACTCTCACACAATCTTTCTATAGTACATCCTGTGTACTTATCTTTAGGGCTGTAAACGAACTGAACGCCCAGTGAACATTATATGAACCGTTCGGTAAAAAATCCGTTTATGTTCGTTTATTTATCAAATGAACGAACATGAACATAATTTTACGTTCGTGTAGTTAAATGAACGAACATGAACAAAAGTCTTGTCCGTTCATTTATGTTCGTGAACGTCCGATTATGCGTTCGTCAACGTTCATTTATTTGTTTCTGTTCATATATCGTATCATTTTATTAAATTACTTTATTTAAACTAAAGAACATATATAAAACACAATAATATGTATATTTTTATAAATTTTATGTTAATTAGTCTATGTTCATACATGTTCGTTCTTTTATGTTCGCATGAACAACCTTACTTTCTTAATAAACGAACATGAACAAGAAACTCATTCGTATAAGCGATCGTGTTCATTTATTTGTCCAGTTCAAGTTAAATGAACGCACATGAACAAGGCTTCGTTCGTGATCGTTCGGTTCATTTGATAATTTGTACTTGAAATCCTCTCGAGTTCATTTGAGTAAAATGTTCACCAAGTCTCAAGTTGAAAATCCATATCGAGCGTGGTTTCAACTGACTAGAGGTCGAGTCTTTAGTCTAGCTGAACTTTTTTTTTTGAAACAGCAGATTTATTAAAACACAAAACTAGCAAGACGCTAGAATTACAACGTCACAAGATAAGGATTTTTGAGCCATTCGGTCCAACTGAAGAGGCTGTTTTACTCCTAAACTTACTCCATAAATACGACAAGAAACGCATTATTCAAAGGTAACGCTTGGAGGGATTTTTAGCATCGACAGCTTTATTAATTTCGCCTACCAACACGTAGTATTGGAACACTAATCTTATTGCGAATGGGACACAGATCGAACCATTAACAATAATAAAACTCCTTCCGGCACACCTTTAGGCTTAGCGTAAGCCGGCAGCGAGATTTTTATTTTTAAACTAAATATATATTCAAAAACCAAATTAAACATTCCTCGTATGAATTAATTGCCCCCCACAGCAATATAAGTCACACGACTCCCACTTCCTCCTCCTTCATTCGGTAAATAATTTCTTGTCTCTACATGTTACAAAGGTTTCATGTTGTAAAAATTTAAATGTATGCAAATATTAACGGAGCTTTTTAAAGTTCTTAAAAGAAACTTCGATACCATATGATGATACATAGTTTTCTGTGTAGGTTAGAAGATTTTTTAAAAATCCCTTTGTATCCTATTTTTTTAGTTTTTTATTTTTTTCAATTTTTGTTTTACATTTTACAATTTTGTTTATATTATTAAAAATATGAAAGGAAAGAGATGGTGAGAAGAAGAGAATGAGAATGAAAGAAGTGTGAAAAGAAGAATTAGTAACCCCGCCTCCCCTCCCGCCGCCCCCGACACTACAGGAACTCCCGACCTCTGAAGGGAAGAAAAGAAAGGGAGAAACTGGAAGGATAAATACCCTAAACCACAACAAACTCCCCGCACACCACATGGAAGGAATCACCCTACTCTCCCCCCCCCCCCCCCCCCTCCCCTCGCACCCTGTATTGGGAGGGAGGGGCAAGAGAAAAATAAAAAATTATAAAGGACTAAGTTAAAAGTATTTAAAATGACAAAAAACTACGGAACTTAAGCTGTGATAAACATCTATGTTATATGTAAACAAAAGACTATAAATGATTGAAAATTATAAAAAATGCCAAAAATGATGCAGTTGATGTTCAAGCTCCAACTCATCTGGCTTAGACCGTCGGCCTTTCGGTGTCAACATGTGAAGTTCATGTGTTTGAATTAGTTCGAAAGAGTAAAGGTATTAAAAACGACAATTTTTAATTGTTTGGAATCTTTGGATCTATATATTTGTATATTAGTATCATGTTTATTTTCGTCTAAAGATTAGTTTAAATTTTTAAAGTTATTTTCATTTCCTTATTTAAAATAGTCGGTGTATTTAGCTTTCTCTTCATAGATTCATACCGACTATAAATCAGTGTAATAAGTTTAGGTTTTTGGGAGGAATTATGATGAGTTTATAGAAAAAGAAGTGTTTTTCTCGGGCAGTCCGGTAAACTTGCTATTTTTATTGCGTATGGTTGTTTTTTTTTGGTTTGGGCTCCCTTTTTAGGATTTATCGAATTCTTATTTCGTTGTTTTATGTGGTTTCTTGCCAGTCAAACGGTACTCGTATATTTGGTATTCAAGAGCTAGGGTTCAATGAAGAAAATCACACAACTTATCCAATCCAAAATACGAGGAAACAACAAAAAATTGTTTATGGTTCGTCATGATTTTGCACACTGTGAGAAAATTGACGGTTACGGCTTTCGTTCACCGTTGGATTTTCTGTGATTTTGGGCAGGATGTTCATAACAATTAGAATTGTGATCTCGACAGTTCGATTCGCGATTTTGAAGGTTTCTATTAAGGGATATTTACTTGTTTAAAGTTGCCTGTATTTTTCTGCTAAATTTTCTGATACTTGGGCTTTTTTTTCACCTCAAATTTATGCGGACTTGAAAACCATTTGTAATGTTTGGCTCGTAGATTCTCGTGGACGAGCAACGATACAACTTAACTAACCAAAGGATCACGTGGTTGTAGAGAATTGAATACCTCCTTAAACAAGTGAAGGTGTAAAACTCTCAAAGAGGAATTCAAATCAAGCTAACGTAGAGATTTCGGAGTCGCCGAATGAGGCATACCGGTCAGTAAGTAGGATGATGACATAGATGATCTTATCGAATGGTTGGCGTGATGGAACATAGATTCTCTCATAGCGACGCCGTGTTAAGGAAACGAAGGCTGGGTTAGAAAGTTTCAGGAGTTCGAGACTTGGAAAAGACAAAGAACATAGACATGTCCTTTTCAAGAGGAGGAGAATGATGCAGGCAATGTTCGAGCTCCAACTCCTCTGGGCTTAGTGACCGATCTCACACCCCGCCCTGTCAACATTGAAGTCATGTGTTTGACTAGTTCGAAAAGGCTAAAGGTTAAAAATGAAATTTATAATTGTGTGATCATCACTTTTTATATTAGGTATTTATGTTATTTTCGTTCAAAGATCTAGTTTAGAACTTTAAAGTTATTTTTCATTTCCTTATTCTAAATATAGTCAGGATATTTGCTTTCTTTTCCAAGATTCATACCGATATAAATCATGGTAATAGGTTTTGGTAATTAATTATACAACCCTTTTTGGTGAGGCAAATTATGAAGAGTTTTAAAAATAGAGTGTTTTCACTTGAATTCCGTGTGTTGTTATGTGTTCTTGGCGCTCTTTGGTTGGATCCCCCCCTCCCCCCCCCCCCACCACCCCCCTCCCATTTGGGCACTTTGTGCATGTTGTAACCAATACCATTTGATCTAAGAACCAACCCAAATAAACCCATATATACAATCCCACAACACCCCACACTCACCCACCCCCCCCCCAACCCCACCCCCCCCCACCACCCCCACCCCCACCCCCAACCACCCCCCCTCATCCCCCTTCTTTCTTGGTTGTTTTGTTCGTGTTTGACTGTGTTTGTTGTGTTAGAAGTGTGCCTTGGCTGGATGGGGCACCCTTTTTTTCGGGTTTATCGTAATTCCTTAGTCGTTGTTCTTGTTTGTTAGCATCTGTATTTTACGGTCAATATTTTAACCGGCTTTTAATTCCATTTCTAATTTTTATGGAATTGTAGTATTTTGTGTTTTATAGCCGTTTTAACAAAATCATCATTTTAGCTATTTATCGATGTTGTGATTTGCAATAAACTATCCGTTAAATCGTTTTAAGACATTCAAAAATTTACATGTGTTCACACCGGAACGTGATTTATTGTTATTTAATATTTTATTGATTTTCCTCCGCGTTTTGCGCAACCTTTCAAAATGTTATTTCTACATCTTAATTACATGTTCTTATACAAATAATGTGGTGCAATTGCAAAAAATTTTGAAACATAGGCCAGCCAATAGTGCGACCATAGAGCCAAACATACATCCCTGTTATTTTTATTTTTTTTAAAGCTAGTATTAGTTTACTAGAAAAACTTCCCTTTAATAAAGTATATCATAACTCAACTTCCTTTTTAGAAACACATTATATAAAAAAAACGGCTCTCCCTCTCTTGACGTCTGTGTACACGGTACATCAACAACACAAAACCTTACAAAAAAATTCTCCGATCAATTCCAATTCCATTCCTAAATACTATCATACTAACTCCTTATCAATTTTCTCAAGATTAATCAACCTACAAGACTTTATCAAGATTTTGGGTTTTTGAAGATTTATATTGATATGGGCACAATTGAAGCAACAAGGGTTTTTGATTCAGTGTATGAAGATATTGGTATAAAAAATTTATGGGTTTTGACTAATTGGGATGTTTGGCTTTGGCATAAACAAGGAACACAAGTTTCCTTGTTGACTTTCTTGTTATCTTCCTACATTGAAGGTATAATTTAGTTTTCTCTGATCTTATTTAATTTTCGTGCATGTGTTCAATTATGTTGCTAAGATTCCCTAGGTAATAGTATTGGGTCCTATTGTTGTAGAACGTACTAATGTTTGTTCCTTGTCAACTCATTCATCACATGTAATCACATCTGATTTGATGTTAAATACGATCCCTGGCTCTTCTCCATTGAGCATGAAACCATTCACAATTCTCGTCCAGAAATTTACATAACATCAATTACATGTACCCCTCTTCAGCCCCCCGCCAAACATCCACCCGCATCCACCCCCCCACCGCCCCCCCCTACCCCACCCTCCTTCCACCCCCCCTCCACCCACCCTGTCCCCCCTCCCCCTCGCCCTTCTTGGATGTTTGGATAAATTGTTGTTAGTTGTATTTGAATGGAGATTAGGCTTATAATGATGTTGTGATATTGCGAAAGTGTGAAAAAATCGACGTCTTGTAGGGGTTTTTAAGTACCCAAATTTGTGCAGAAAATTAAGAGTTGTTATTCGGCGAGGTCAACTTTGTAAAACTAAAATTTGAAATTGAATTAGGTTAGGGGACGTTACTAGTTCGAGTGACTAGGTAGCCCGTCCCGTTAAAAACTCATAAAAATGATGTTTTTATGGCCCTATTAGTTTCATCAAGGTTAGTTTTGCACTTTTCCAATTCTTGAGTCAATGATGCGTTTGCTTTCTTTAATTGCTTTAAGACAGACTCAGATTGAGGTGTAATTGGTTTGGCGACCTCTTTGCCTTTGTGTCTGGTAGATGCACTTTGTCTTGTGGAAGATGATGTTGCATTTGATCTTTGAGGTTTTGGTGCTTGATAGTAAGTATCTGAATATGGTTGAGCAGCCGCAAGAAGTGCTAATGGATTTGCACTTTTGGCTATTCTCTCAGCACGGATATCATTAACCTCCAGTTGAAACTGCTTCAGAATGTCAAACAGTCTGTGATATGAGACGGTGTCTATCTTTTCTGATTGCTTGACAATCGTCACAAATCTTGACCATTCTGGTTGAAGTTGTTGAAGAAATTGAACATTCACTTGCATTGTTGTAACTTGCAAGTTGTTCCTTGTCAACTCATTCATCAATTTGTAAAACCGTGAGTAATACGACTCCATGGATTCTCCATCTCGAGAAGTAAACTTCCCAAATTCCCAGAACAGATTGGTCTTTACATCTTGTACGTTCAACGATTCACCCTGTTGTAGCCTTTCAATGGCTATCCACATTTCATTTGCTGTGTTGCAAGCATCAACAGTTGAGTAGATTTCATCTCCAATACCGGTTAAAAGCAAGAAAATTGCTTCCTTTTCAGACTGAAAGTGTTCTTTGTTCTCTGGAGTCATGTTCAATATTGTTTCGACTGATGTATGTTGTGGAACTGCAGGACGACCTTCCGCTGCCTCAACAGCTTGAACTTGTACAGTGGTTGGCACGTAGGGACCACTTAGTATGCTCTTTTTCAGTCCGCCACCATTTGGTTTTGTGTCAATGTACCGTAGAAAACGTGATCTCTATTGTGAATATCTTCCTGGTCCAAGCATTGGTGGTCGATCTTTCGAACCAGCTGCCATGATATTATTGTGCATTTGACTATCTGTTGAGGATGTGTTGACTGGAGTAGACATGATGAATGAATGGCTATCAATTATGAAGTGTGAAAGATTTTGTTGGATCTTAAGTGGATGTGATTGTTGTTGTTGTGGAAAACTATTTTACGGGATTTTACAAGTCTTGACTAAACCGAGAAAATACAAGAGTATTTCGCGGGATTTTACTAAATCAAGAAAACCGTAAAAATAGAATTATTGTTGGTGAAATCGTTGTTGTTGTTGAAGAACTTGAACTTTTGTTAACGATTTGTGAGCTAAAAACGTTGAACGGTGCACAAATTTTGAGCTTGAAATGATTAACGGTTGATCAAAACTCAAATAAGGACAAACCGTGCACAAATTTTGAGCTTTAAAGGGCTAACGGGCTGTTTTGAAGCGATAGGGACTAACGGTGAAAAGTTATTTTCAACTAGAAGGGCTTCTTTTCAAGGAAGGACGAATGGTGCAATTGTAGTAACAAGTGAGGGACTGCATGTGACAAATGCCAAAACTTGTTAATTAATAACCAAAATTTCCCTCCATTTCACTTTCGTTTTGGTTTGAAGATTTATAAAAAATTCACCGAATATGAATTTGATCTCGCGGAGTCGTACGGTTATCGTCGGTAAAAACCAAATATACCACGTTGATCGAAAACGAATCACGAACACAACGGTCTAAGTTATAAGTCGTGTAGTCAACCGATACTCGAAACCGAAAACCGAAAATTTGTTAAAACGTGAAGATTTTGTTCTTGTGTGTATTAGTTCGGTTCAAGCTAGAAAAAAAACTCGTTCGGTCCAACTCAAAAAAATTACTCGTTCGGTCCTTGAGATTTTTCACTCGTTCGGCTCTATAGAAAATGAACTCGTTCGGTGGTTGAAGAATCAACTCGTTCGGTTCCTAAGCCCGAAAGTACAAATCTTTAACACATTTAACCACGAACAAAGATCAAACTTTGATTTTTTCTTGCTTTATTTTCGAACAAAAAAAATAAACAAACAAGCCACGAATTTGATCTTGTTTAGCCACAAGAATCATACACAAATCCACTGTAGCTCTGATGCCAATTGTAGGATCCCTTTAACACATACACTTCATATCATACACGGATCTAGATCAAGAAATATTGAAAGAGAGTGAGATGATTTCCTAGAGAGAGAAAGAAGAGAGAGAGTGAGATAGGAGAGAAAATAGAAAAGCGAAATGTTTATTATGAAATCAACTCTCTTTTCCTTGGTGGAAAAGGTATATATACCCTGACACTTAAAGTGACGTTCGGGATATTTGACTAGGGCCCAGGCTCGGGTTTTGCTTGGGATTAAACCCGAAACATATACAATATTAGATTAACTATCGAGTCCGATTCATGATACTTTCCTATTACAATGTTAACTAATTGATTCATAACTGAACTAGCCAAAATAAACTAAGACTTTTGGTCTTTGTCGTCTTAACAGAGACTTTTGGAAGATAAAGGACCAAAATAAACTAATAAAAATGTAAAAAAAATTGTTAACTAGCCACTAGCATAATAGAAAATCAAGAAAAAAGAAAGTGAACTTTTGTGGCAAGCAAAAAGTTATGACGAAATAAAAACAACAAAAAATACCGAATAATAAGCTTAAAAAATTACCAAAAACAAATCACTAAACCCACCTGAGGCGACTGATACCAATTGTCAGATCCCGATTAATACTTCATAACACGATTCAATCAAGAAACTAGAAAAGAGATAATTGTTTAGAGAGAGAGAGAAGAGAGAGAGACGAGAGAAAAGAAAAAGATATTTTAGATATTATGAGATAGATATTTTCTTAGAGAAAATATCTATATATATATATACCCCTACACATTTAATGACGAAAGCGTCGGATATTTAACAAGACTCGGAGCTCGGGTTTTTTGCTTGGGTATTAACCCGAAACATATACAATATTAGTTAAAACTAATCAAGCCTCGATTCCCGATAATATCTATTTACAACATTAACTAATTAATTGACCGAGACTTTTTTCTTAAATGTCATAAAGAACGAACTGTCATGTTCGACTCAATAATTTTGAGCTAAGATAAGCCATGCTGACCGAGGGAAGCTTGGACCAAAGTGGGAAGGACCTTATGAGGTCACGGAAGTACTCGGAGACGGAGCATACAGACTAAGGTCCATGGACGGCACGATCCTTCCACGGACATGGAACATAGCCAATCTCAATAAACTGTGATGCGTCATGTCAAGGACTAGGGTGCGTGCTGATACAAATAGGTAAGGTGATTGCATATGCCTCTAGACAGTAAAGATTTACGAGAATAATTACACTGCCTATGATTTAGAATTAGGTGCCGTGGTATTTGCTCTCAAGATCTAGAGACATTACTTGTACGAGACGAAGAGCTTCATATATACCGACCACAAGAGTCTCCAGCATATCTTCAATCAGAAAGAACTAAACATGCGTCAACGTTGTTGGATAGAGCTTTTTAGTGACTATAACTGTAAAAGTTGCTACCATCCTGGTAAGACGAACGTAGTAGCTGATGCACTAAGTAGAAAGGAGAGAATTAAGCGTAGGATAGTTTGAGCAATAAACATGCCTATTCAGTTGAGTATCAAGGAAATGATACTAGCGGCTCAAAATGAAGCATCTGAGGTTGTCAATGCACCAGTAGAAATGCTGCGAGGGATAGACAAACAGATGGAACATAGGAGTGATGGAGCATTGTATTATCTAGATCGAATATGGGTTCCTTTGATGGTGATGTAAGAACCCTGATAATGGACAAAGCACATAAGTCGAAATACTTAGTACACCTAGGAGCAAATAAAATGTACTATGACCTTAGAGACATGTATTGGTGGCCAGGGATGAAAAAGGATATAGCCTTTGTCGGTAACCCTCAATCACTTTACTTCATTATATGTAGCTCGAATACAAGAAGAAAAGAAAAGGAAAATGGAAGAAGTTTAGAGAGAGAAACAAGAGACAGAAAAATGGTTAATTTACTTGCAAATGGAATTCTTACAAATGAACCAACACCATTTTCCATGATGGAAAATGGTATATATACCCTACACAACTACATGGGGCGTGTGGGCTTTTACTTGGGCCGGGCTCGGGATTGACTTGGGCTTTAGCCCGATACACATACAATATTAGCTTACATTTACGAGCCCGTTTACCCTTCTAGCCTATTACAACGTATAATTAATTAAGTAACCGAGACCTAATATAATGAACGAACTTCCATTGTTCGACTCAATATTTTGAGGCTAACAATCTCCCCCGAAGTGAGTTCATTGTGACACTCCTTCATGAGATCAATGAGATTGCTTTTGTCATTAAGATCTTGTGGTCTTGGTCTCTGAATTCGTTGTAGGCTTGTTCCTTCATGCTTTGTGATCTTTGATCTTGAGCCTTTGTCATTGTCTTTCGACTTCGTCTTTATGTCCGAGATCTTTAAATCTTTATCCTTTCGTCTTGATCGTCTTTGCCACCTTGCGATCTTGTGTCTTGACCAACATGCTCATACTTTGCATCATCTTGAAAGCTTGCTAACAATCTCCCTTGATAGACTTGATATCTTTGAAGGAAGATCTTGTATATCAGAGTTTGTGCGGAAGTCTTTGTCTTTAATTCTTGAGCTTTCATGATTCTTGAATCTTGATGCTTATAGTATGTCTTTGTAGTTTGAGCATGAGCATGTGGTAATGAATCCGACTTCAGCTGGAATGAGGCATCACCATCTCCATCTTTATGTATCCTAAAATAAAATAGTTAGCAATAAAGCGGGTGGACGAATATGGCTTTGTCATTCGTCTAGATTTGGTTAGATTAACCTCTGGTTCCGTAGGACCGTTTTACAGTATAAATACTGTACCTGTGATCAGGTAGATTCAAAGAATCTCCTTGACAAGGTTTCCAGTTCAAAGCTTAGGATCTTTTAACATAGATGTATTAGATTTGCCATGCTTGCTAGTTCTCATTACCAAAACGTCTCAAAGCAGACAACACGGTAAGAGTGAATCAGATAGTTACTATCTTTCTGATTATGTCGTCAATTCATTTACTGGACCTTTATCGATATCCAGTTGACACAAGCTTGATTCATATAGAATCTCGCAAGTCACCTACCGCAGTGCTGTTTGATGATGACACTGGAAGGATTTCCATTCGTCATTGTGAATACTAAAGAGTATCACTCTGAATGTTCTGGCAGAATCACAAGGATAATGCGTAGGACTCTTGTTAACAGCTTGTGAACTTAATGATGTTCAACAAGTGTTTGTCATGGAATGTGTCCTAATGAGATTTATTTGATGATCTCTTGGCTCTAGACTCGATTAGTGCGTTTTGGTTTTTAGTAATCGGAGGCTGGAGCAGACTGCCACCTATTCAATATTAACTAACTCGGAGTGAGAAAGTCAATAGTAGTCGAGTGTATCTCCGTGACAAATGAGACAAGTTTCTTTTGAGAGAAACTCGAATGGCTGGGGAGGGTTGTGCATTGCATCACTGGGTCCATGATGTCGTCTTCAATGTCAGCAATCAACATTGTGATTCTGACAGCATATGTATTGACCCGGTTTCTGCCTAAGTTGTGTGGAGGGCTTCTTTCTTTAGACCCTTTATCCATACATTTCTTTTTCATTCTTCAACCCCTTCAATGCTTACCAAGACGTCATTACTAACACCTTGTTGTGATTGTTCCAGTGTTAGCTCAATCTTAGTCGGCATTCTTCCCTTATACACATTCATCTCCAATCATACCTAAGGACTGCTATAACACCCCCAAAAATGCGTGTCGTAGAGGAAGTACGTCCCGAGGTGCTACTTCATAATACACAGCACTAGATACAAGAGAACGACCTCTAAATGTGTCGTTTGAAAAATAATCTCGTTGATTTCCTTGAAATTGATATAACATTTGTCGAAGAGTATCAACCCACTTTGAGCGGATAAATCACTTATTATTTTCAAGGATCACATTTAAATCATTTCTCCCTATTTTAAATACTAATCACTTAGTTTTTGAAATACTTTGTTGTTTAAAATTTGTCTTGAAATACCATGGGGAAAACTTTTACATAGCATGAATTACATGGAACATGAAATTGCTCCCTCTCTATTTTACATATGTTTGACATCAAAAACAATGATACCAAGTTGTAAATGAATATAAAATTAAGGTTAGCATTGTTGGAGCACACAATTTTGAAAAGATTTATTTAAGTGTCATGAAGGCATTCTTGAAAAATTATGCTCAACCACCTAAGTATCTTATAAATCAATCTATTTAATAGTCATTATTTATTCCGTGATGTTTAAGACCTTTTATAATGTGTTGAATACATATGAATTGTCATGTTCTGATGTTATCCAAACATCATTACAACAGTATTTTTCAGAAAAGCTCCCTCAAACATTGAATATTTAAAAAAAATGACACCAAATGTAGAATATAGTCTTTGAAAAACAATATGAAAGAAGGAGTGTTGAAACACACAATTTGAAAGATTTTTGAATCTTCATTGAGAATTCTTAAAAATTATGTTCAACTTTTTATAACAAATGTTATAGACTTCTCTTTTCTATTGCTAAGGATAAGCGCACTTATGCGTATCTTTCGTTGTCGATTGGGAGAGTTGCATTGAGAGTGGTATTACAAGTCATAAAAGAAAAATTGAAATGACATGTTTTGAAAACATTTGAAACTCCTGTTCGAACTTCATTTACATGCCGTGTCGATATTGAATAACATTTCTAGGTACGTAACAGGTTATCGATTCCATAGAGACATGATCGAGAAGAATTTTTTGAAACATTTCTGATTTTTTGATTTTGTATCTTCTTTTTGAAATATTATATTTTTGTATTTTGTTTTATAATAATTATCTACATGTTGTCCTCATTGTATGTGATGGGAAAATTAGTAATTCCAACTCTTGTCGTGATGTATCTGTCTTGTCTGCTGGAGGAACAACTTTTGGAACCATTTTTGAACTTGACAGTTCATTGTTGTGGTCGTGAATTTCGAGTTCTGAACTGTTATGATCAGAAGTCATTGCTTATTCATCAGATCAAAATTCCTTGAAGCCTTGGTTCTTAGATATCAGTCTTTTCAGCAACCAACTTGGGTCTTCCTTTGTAGGATTTAAAGATGTACTGCATGCATGTTAAGTTTACATGCATGTACATAAGGAGTTTGTTTGCATTCATATTGGTTATATGATATCGTCATTTGAACCATTTGTGGGTTCACTGTCAACCTTAGTTGTGCTAGAGGTGAATATCTTTCCAGTAGGAATCCACTTAAGACACAATGTCTTGAAAAGTTTAAACCCACAATACCCTCCCCGTCGTTTCCACCTAAGACAAGATCTAAGAGTCATTGTTTTCTCATAGACAGCGGAAGTCTTTTTTATTGAAGACCTGTATCTTTTTGGGATCTGTCTTTTTGGTTTCTCTGCAAAACTTGTTTGCTCTACGAGTATGTATCTTTTGTTAACTTTTTGGCATCGGAACTTTCAGCACGAGAGTTGGATTCATTCAGGATATTTGTTACATCAAAGAATCATGTGTGGCCATAATAGACACTATTCTGACATGTTGAGCAAAAAATGTTGGAGTCAAAAAAAACTTTAGAATTACTAGGTGTTCTGCTTTGGGCACCGTCTTTGGCGTAACCGCAACTTACTCTTAGTGGCAGGCCAATTCCTAGATTTTTGGTTACTTGATCCTAGGTTTTGGTTTGTTACATTTGATGTGCTTTATGATCTAGCATAAGCATCACCCTAGGTTCTGAATTCCTACAGCTTTCTGTGTCTGTTTCTTAGATTCCTTCTTAGGTAGTGATTCATGACACATGTCATTTGAGCTATACCGAGATGAGCCAGGTGCAATCTTGTGTTGAGGTCTTTGCAATTGCAGATTCTTTTTCCTTAGGCAATATTAATGTGTAGTGACTGGTTTTGACAAACGTTATTGCATCAACTTGGGAGGCAAAAACGTTGCTTGAAAATTCTAGGTCGCTTCAAGACTTAAACGCAGTCGGTTGTCTAACAACTGATTGGTTTCTACGTGGTTGTAAAGCCGGTTTCCATAAGATTGACAATTTTGCAAACTTAGTATTCATACTATTTCCTGTTAATTTCCTTAACTCATTATTTAATGCTGCAATTGCAAATCCTTTTTCCTGAAGTTGAGCTTTGAAGTCATCATTTTTTGCAATCAAAGAAGTTGTGTGGTCTATGTTCCTAGCTCTCGTTGTCTTGATAGAATCATACAATTCTTTGTAATGCTTTTTAAAGTCTCATTTTACTTAAAGTAATTTAGCCACTTTATGTTCCAATTCGATGTTTATTGTTTCAATTACATCTATGTAATTTTTAACCTTGGCTTCATTACTTTTTACTTTTAAAAATTGACCATGTTGCCCTTCTTTTAAAACTTAATTTTGATATTTGAGTTCAAGATTAACACAATGTGCTTCCATTCTTGAAAAATCTTTTTAAAATTGGGCAACTATCTTTTTAAGACGAATGTTTTCAGATTCAAGAGATTGATTTGAGAGTTCAGTTGTCTGGTTATCAGTTAATGTACAGCAAAGGGACTGTGTCGTGACATTGTTCAGCATTTCTGGTCAACATTACCTTCATTATTGACATTCGGGTTACTCAGTTATGTTGTTGTCCTATAGCAAAAACAATGATTCTCCAGCAGTCGTTCTGTCACCCCTCAGCATTGGTCTTCATTCAATATATGGGTTTGATATCTACATCATCAACATGTGCATTATTCCCTGATATGCTGCTTGTATCTTGCTCTTTTAATGTTGTCCCACTGCTTTCTGTATCAACCAAACTAGCATCCAATGCTTTACTCGAATCAACCTTATCCTCTGTTGTCTGCATTTTTCTTTCATTCACCCAGCTGTTATACTCTTCTTTATGCTTTGCTCTTTCATCAATCGACTTCTTAACAGATTCCATGTGTTGGATCAGTGTGTCACGGAATTCTGGAATCGCAAGTTGAGTGTATTAGAGAAAATAGTTGCGTGTCATTACAACAAATTCATCATCTAAATACATCCATGACTTGATGAACATCTAAAACTGTGTCTCGATTACTTAAATGCTAGTCATGGATCCATCTCTGTAAAATCTTCTTTGCCTCACTACTCACACCCAACCCCACACACCACCCACACCCCCCCCCCACCCCATCAAGTTGCTTTTTTCTAGTTGATCCACATATAGGAACATTGTGCCCGTGAAAGTCTCTATATCTTGACCAAAGAGTGTCGCAAATGCACGTTTGAATCCAGACTCGGTTCGAGTTCCTTTTAAGTCGTTGTTTGAAAGAAGCTTGAGGTGTGAATGAAGTTGTCGAAAAGATACCCTGCAACTCTTTTTTGCTTTGTCTTGAATTTGTTGCATTTGTTGTTCTTCCGAATTAGAACACGAAGATAAAGTATCTTTCGTTTCCATTTTATTGAAAATTATGAAGTGAAAATGATTTGAAGGATCTTAAGCAGGTAAAGTGATTGTTGTTGTGGATTGAAATCAATTAACGTTCACGGGATTTTACAAATCTATGATTTAAACCGTGAAAAGAAATGGAATCTTTTACGGGATTTTACAAAATCAAGAAAAAACCGTGAAATAATAAAGAATTGATGTTGAAATCGTTGTTGTAGTTGAAGAACTTGAACTTTTGTTAACGATTTGTGAGCTAAAACGATGAACGGTGCACAAACTTTCAACTTGAGATGAGTAACGGTTGATTAAAACTCAAGTAAGGACAAACGGTGCACAAACGATTCACTTTGGATGACTAACGGGCTGTTTTGAAACAATTAAGGACAAACGGTGTAAAGTTGTTTTAACAAAGAGGGTTATAAAACAAGGTAGGGACGAGTGATGTATTATGCTTGAACTCCAGGGACTAATCTTGTAAAATGCAAATTTTGTTTAATAAAACAAAACGTTTCCCTCATGTTTCTTTCCTTCTTCGATTTGAAAAGATAAAAAATGCAACGTGTGTTCTTTTAATCGTACGGGATGATACGGTTATCGTCAGTTAAAAGTAAATATACCACGTCGATCGAAAACGGATTACGATCACAATGGTATAGGTCTCAAGTCCCGTCGTTGAACGTCACACGAAACCGTAAAACAAAAAAACTTAAGCCGAATAAGATTTTATGCTTGTTGAAATTAGTTCGGTTCCAAGTGTAGTTTGCTTCACACAAGACAAGGTTTAGATCGGTTCCCAAAGAAGAACGTTTAGATCGGTTCTCAAACAACACTTGACTAGTTTGGGTCTCAAGATTTTTGACTAGTTCGGGTCCTTAAGGTTGAACTAGATCGGGTCTGCCTTGGAATTGCTAGTTTGGGTCTTCAAGATTGAACTAGATCGGTTCTTGAAACAAAATGACTAGATCGGGTAGTAAGGTTTTGACTAGTTCGGTTCATGAAGGTTTTGACTAGTTCGGTTGATGAAGGCGTGAACTAGTTCGGTTCCTTATGAGAAAATTACTAGATCAGTTCCACAAGACTCCAAACGTACAAAGTCCTTTTCGTGTGGTCCTTGCCCTTTGTTTTGTCTTCACCGAAATAACAAAAACCAATCGTCCTTGTTGCTAGAATGTTGGATCTATGTCTCTCTTTTTTCTTTCAAATCGTTTGGACCACAAAGAAATAAGCCAAGAACTTAAAAAAACTCGAAAATAAGCTTGAAAGATAAGCTCTACAAATAAGCTAGTTTACCACACGAATAAGACACGAAAGAGTTTAACTAAAATATGCTTCAAACGTTAAGGATTTTGACTCAAAAATATGAAAGCTTTTCTTTGTTAAAAAACAATGAAAACCAAAAAAATAAAATTGTATAAGCTACGAAATAGACAAAGAAAAAAAATGAGCTAAAGAAATTGTTGTTACAGTGAGCTACCAAATGGAATTCACCACAAACTTGTAATCCATACGCAGCCCATATTTGCAATAACCCAAAAGAAAGAAATAGAAAAACTAACTAAATTTTGTTTAAAAAGAAACTAAGCGACGAAATGAAGAGAAAGAAAAGAAAAAAATAAGCCGAAAATAAGCTCAATATAAAAACACGAAATAAACACTAAACCCACCCGTGGCGATTGATACCAAATGTTGGTAACCCAATATCACTTTCAATTCACCATTTGAATCAAGAAATAAAGATAAGAAGATGATGAAATAATTTTAGAGAGAGATTAAAGAGAGAAATAAAGAGAGAGAAAAAATGAATGGTTGATTAACTTCCAAAGATTACAAATGAGACCAACACCCTCTCCATCCTTGGAGAGGGGTATTTATAGTTAAAACCAAGAGGCTTTCATGCCTTTGGATGTTTCTAGTGGCGGGCGGGGGGGGGCAGGAGGTTGGGATTACTTGGGTTTTGCCCGATACACGTGACCGATTAGATTACACAAAGAGCCCGTTTACCCGTCTAGCCTATTACAACGTATAATTAATTATCGACCGAGACCTAATATAATTAATGAACGAACTTCCTTGTTCGACTCAATATTTTGAGGCTAACAGAAACCAATCCCGTGGGTGCGGCAAACCACCCTGCATTTCTTTTTCTTTTCCGCCCGGCTTATGTTAGCCGCAATAGCATCCTCCAACAGCATCTCTTCTTTGACGGCCCAAGGATCTTTAGGATTGCGTACCTCGGGGTACACGGGAATCTTTAGTTGGGAGGAGCTCGGGCGGAGGTCACGAATCCGCTGAGGGGCATCTTCCCCGGTATCACCCTCTAAATGTAGGGACGCCATGATTAGCTCCATCGGGGCATCTTTCAGTCTCTCCAGTTGATCCACCATCGGATATTTCAGATCCTTCAAGTCTTGGAGGGCTTTGACTAACTTATCATTGGCCTCCGGGTCATATGCCTCAACATCCACTAAGTCTCGGCCGGCCTTCCCGTGTTCTATACCGTATTTCAGGCCCTCGCTCATCCCCTTAGCGATCCCAGCGGATACGACATTGGCAAATACCTGCCTCAGTTCCGTCGACTCAGCACACTTCATGACAGCTAGGCGTATACCGTGCCCGATAACCCATCGGCGACCTGCGATCGCCGTCAGCATATGAGGGTACAACTCCTCATCAAAATCTATGCTCAGCGCATCCAATCGTGCATCCATCTCCGCGCACCGCTGCTCAACCCTGGCATCTTCATATTTCTTGAACTCCTCAAAAGCGGCCTTTATTTTTTCCTCGCCCGTGATCTGTGCTTGAAGGTTGGACACTTGCTGAGATAATTGATTATTATTAACTTGGAGGTCTGAAAACCAGACGTGGAGGCTTTCCAATTCCTTGGTCAGTTCACAGTTTCTTAGCCATGCTGGCCTTCTTATATCCAGCCTCAGCTAGCAGGGTCTCCAAGTTCTTTGTCGAATACGGAGGCCACTGCACTTCGTTCAGGTAGCCCTGAGGATTTAATTCATGATCAAGCTATCTTTATCTCTTATCCTCACTTGGATCCTTGATCTCGTCTGGCTATCTTGGCCCTGGCCTTTTTTAACAACCTGACCTCTTGCTCAAACCTCAACCTCAGTTGAGAACCCATAGCCACTTTCCGTGCCAGGTTCATGTTGTATTGGCTAAGGAAGTCTACATTGGGCAAGTGGCGCAGCTCAGAGGAAATTCCCGGTGCGCTTATGGATCTAACTGTATCGTGGCACGCTGTGGGGTGTCCAGGCGACAATCATTAGTTACGCCCCACCCTGGTTGATAGATATCCCCTGGTGACCCGACCACGGAGGGAACGGAGGTCGATTTCCCTGACTCTGGACTCCCCACGGATAACTGGACGTTAACCTCCGTGGTAGCAACATGTTCGGTGGGGATCTCGGTAGTCGTTCCCCTGGAAGATCTGCATCCACATGATGAGGCACATATGATCTGTTAGTATTACTCCCTCACAAAACAACGTATAACAAGGAACATGTTAAAACTGAATCACTTACTAGGCAATGTCTTGCTCGGGGTACGGTTGCGGTTTCGCGTACGACAGCGGATCTGGGTCACTCACACTCTTCGCAGCAGTTGGAGCGCCCTGTGCAGAAGGTGTGGAGGAGATGGAGCCCGCACCTAAACCCATTGTAGCTAGGGATTTCCCTCCATAAGCACTGTGTGCGGGGCTGGACACATGATCTCAACTTGGGCGGCGCATTCGCCTCTGCCTCATCATTAGCTCTTTTGGGCGCATCTGCTTCCGCTTTTTGTTCATGGGGGCCCCATGATGGCCACTTCTTCCTCCAGACCTATTTCTAGTATGACCTCCGCGATCGTTGCATGTCCTACAGGGGGGATTTCCTATGACAGTTCATCTTGTATCTGCTCCTCTGTCCCGACTCCCTCAGTATTTGGCGGAGGAAGGTCTTCGTCGGCAAAATCCAGCGGTGATTTCTCCACAGTGGAGGGTGTTCCGGAGGATCCCGATGCCCCGGTTGTGTCCATGTCTATGACACGATTGGCCGTGGCAGTCAATAGCGGCACCTCATGGGCGGCACGGGGTCGGGTCCCGGTCTTCACCTTGGCAGGATTCGGGGCACTAATCAAATTGAACAAGTCCATCTCTGCATTCAAAAAAGGATTGTTAGTATATATTCATAAATACGAGAAAAGTAAACAAATTTATAAACACCCACCCTGGTCATCGTCATAGAGAAATGTGGGATACACGTCGTCCCCCAGAAAGTATCTCCGACTCAGCCCAACTAGGCATAATAAGAGTTTAGGTTGTTTTTAAAAGGGGTGCGGCGTGTGTTTAATGTTGTTACGTCCAGCGAAGAATAAGAGTCCGCAGGGGGCATCCCATCTTTTGGGGCACTTGTGCGCCATGCCATGACAGTTAGAAATACTTTCTCATCCACCCAGAAGAAACGATTATTCCAGTTTTTCAACGAGTCAAGGGGTTTGGTGTAACATTGCGGGGTGTTCTTCCCTGGTCGCTTGCTAAACGACATCCACCCCGAGTTGTAGGACGGTATGTAAAACACACGGAATAAGTTTAGTGTGGGGATTATGTTCAGGACACGGCAGGTGATTTCAAAGTGACCCACTTTGGCCGCGCCTATTACAGAGAGTTGTGAAAGGTGAATATGGTAATATCCAAGGATGTCAAAAAGGAATTGTGAAAGGGGGATGCGATAGTTTGCGAATTCAAAGAATTTAGTGTACACACCGACTTTGCCCTTCGGAAAATCCACAATGGTATCCTCCGGGCCAGGCAACTCGGGGTGCAAGTCCTCTGGAATACCGTACTCCGAGGTAAACTCCAGAAGATACTCTCCGGAGATGGTTGATACGACGTCCTCTAGTTGTATTGTATCCCTACCCATTTTTATTAGTTTTACAAAGTGGCGTACTAACCTGTGGTGGTGAGATTCCGTGGCAATTAGTAGCGTGTGCGGCTGTATGTGCGAAAATGGAAGTTTGATTTGAAAACTGTGGAAACATGCACAGTGATCGTTTCCCCTATTTATACTATGTCCTCGGCAGTTGTGCCTAACTGGATGTTTGACACGTGTCCTCCACTTATTCTTTTGAATGGCTAAGATCGAGGGGTAGGTGAAACGGTTATGGGCCCACACGTCCCATCATTCAGCCGTCTTTGCCGCTTCTTGATAAATGGTCCCTTTTATTGCGATGTGCGCCTCGGGATGCGGTTTCGGAAATTGAGTATTTCCAGGAAGGTTCGTGGTTATAGTCTAGCAACCATGACCGCGGTCCAGACCACGGCCACGGCTCCTAGACTGGGGGGACATGATGACGTATAGTATGGATTGGCCCGACCCACTCATACTATTATGGGCTTAGTAGCCGATAAAGGGCCTCCGGCCCACGTTTTATCCGCGGTACGGCACTCCCTATACACTACGGGTCGCGGCATTAAGCACGTTGTCCGTGGCCGCAGTATTTTCACAAGTTATCTTTAAGAAATGATAACCTAATCAGATAAGAGATACGCTTTACTTATTTAAATCGGTTAGGATAATTTCGAATCCCTACGATATCGGTCGTATCTTGGGCCGAAAGTTATGGAAACCCTAGGGATTATTCAGCCTATAAAAGGAACGCAATTGTTATCAATACAGGTATCTTACAAACTGCAATTACACTCGATTATTCTCTTAAAGTTATATACTTACTCTCACACCATAGTCTAATCGTGGGATCTGCTCCCACGATAAGGTTAACGGTGTTTTATTCCTTGTGCAGGGTCCTTCAAACAAGTTCACTTGGTACAAGGAAATAAAGCAACTATACCGATCAGCAGCCTATTCGGACCAAACAAGTAAAAAAAAAAAACAAAAAAAAAAACAAAAAAAAAAAAAAAAAAAAAAAAAACCCCCCCCCCCCCCCCCCCCCCCCCCCCCCCCCCCCCCCCCCCCCCAAAAAAAAAAAAAAAAAAAAAAAAAAAAAAATGACCCGACTAATATTGTATCAACACATAGGTTTAAGTAAAAGAAGTATGAAATAAATCAAGTGATATATCAGTAAGAAAAATAGCATTACAATATTTTAAAGCATTATTTTTGAAATCCAAGTAGTAATTCAAAAGTAAAAGTAGGAACAGAATCGAGATTTAATATTGACCTAAACACACGAGATGTTACAGTCTTCCCACCTTAAGGGAGCGTCGTCCCGGTGCTCTATTCGACTTATCTCCATAGGGTTTGCGACGGTTGATACATATTCGAAAAAAATCCATATCACATATTACGAGTCAAAAGAAGTTCAAATAGCCATTTGTGCAAAGAAATGTTGATAGCCATTCGAAGAGTAAAGCAATGAATGATTTGTACAGATGTATTACTTGTTGAAAGAGACGCACGCCATGTCGGATACACATTTGGAAATAATCAAATGAACAAATTACGAACTGAAGGAAGTCTAAAGACTCATTCGTATGAAGATAATAATGATAATGATTAGATGAACGAAGAAAATGAATTATTCGTATAAATGGATTACAAATCGATTAAAAGATAATTCGACGAATGTCATACACTTAAGCCCACTCATTTACAAATCGTTATTTACATCCAAAGGCGTCCCAATCCATGTAAATAAGAATTAGAAATTTATGGTTTAGTGATTTATAATTTCCTTATTCAAATGAAGAGGCGTCCCAATTCATTTCAATAAGATAATTATAAATTAGCCTACTTAAGCATTGTCACAACAAAGCACGAGATCAAAACAATGTTACGTTGAGAAGAAGGAGTCTCCTTGGCGGCATGATTCTTCAAAATCATAAGAAGTAACGAGAAGAATAATGAGACGTTAGTCAATCGCGTTCCAAAGGCAAGTGCCAAAAGACGGCACGATCCGAGGTGACAAGTTAAAGTCGTACTCCCATCAACTAGAAGACTTCAAAAGGATGGATTACGAAACCACATACGTGATTCAAAATCATAGGAAGAGTGTTTAAACTCATAGTCGAATGGTAAAATAATCATTGGAATTGACAAACTACACCGAATTTCAATATCATCACAAGGAAATAAAGTAAGGTCGGGTAAATGTTTAAAGTTAGTCGTAAGAGATCAAAAATAAAGTAGACCATATGTATAGGTATCCTTATATAATACCAGTATCAATGCTCAATGGAGTAAATAAGAAATCAGAAAGTACGCGATAATCGGAGTGATCAATATTTATATATCGGGTCGATATAAGGTAAATAGTAAGACGTCAAAAAAATAGATGTAAGAGGGCGAAATCATAGCCAAGTATCAAATGCTCATTACCCATGTAATAAAAGTAGAGATGCAAAAGAGAGCATATAAGGGATCAGGGAGCATGCGCACGGATATCCGACAATGGTGAAAGACTCTTAAATTTTTTCAAAAAACAGTTATAGTCCATGTTTTGAAAATGACCTAGTTCGCTATAACTTGAGCTCTGATACAAGTTTGTAACACCCCTAAAATTCACAACGCAACGGAATACCACTTGGGGTGCTACTTCATAGCATAAAGTACAAGCTACAGAAAACGACCTCAGAAGAGACGTTTAATAAAATGTCACATTCGATTTAATAAAAAATCTGAGTTATACAGGACCCATTTATAATGTATTAGAAAAAAATTGTCAAAACGTTTATTGAATGATACTGAAATTATATAGCCTTCAAAAATATATTTGTATCCGCGCGACTCGAATGCTCCCAATGCTCAGCTAGCAATATAATAACCTAAGAAAATACATGCAAAAACGTCAACAATAATGTTGGTGAATTCATAGGTTTAAGTAAAAAAAGTATGAAATAAATCAAGTGATATATCAGTAAGAAAAAGAGCGTTACAATATTTCAAAGCATTATTCTAAAATCCAGATAGTGATTCAAAAGTAAAAATTGGAACAGAATCGAGATTTAATATTGACCGTAAAATACGAGATGTTACACGCTATCATTGATCCATTCATCCGGTTCTAATTTGACTTTTAGACGTACCTAGATTCATAGAACAACTCAAGCATTCAGTCCCCAATATCTCATGGGTCCGTTAGAGTTATGCATGCCGTTTGGTTGACCCATGTATGGATATGGAGGATAACGACCCCATTAGTTAAACATAGTAGGTTGGGACTGAAATTCTTGTTGTGTTCCATAGTTCCAACCAACTTGATGATAGTTGCTTTTAGGATATAGTGTGTTGGATTTCTATGAAGCGTTTTGGGGTATGTTTGGATTTTACCTTTTCCAAGCCCTTGTCTGAGTTTTAGGATTGGTGGTTGTTTGACATTCTTAGAAAAGTTTAAAACATGCTTTCTAGTTATTAACACGAAGTCACTTTTCTTTAAAATGTTGGTTCCTAGAATTTTTGCATTTCCTGTAGTTTCTGCAGAGGGCCGTTTCGGTTCGTCTGAACTAGCTGGTTCTCTTGTAGAGGGAACCAGCGACGCCGGTTCTACAGAGGGAATTTTGATATTTTTAGGACTCAACTTTTTGGTTTTAGTGCTACTAGTAGAAGCTATAACCTCTGTGTATCCTAATCCATGTTTATCTTTTAGTGGTTTTTGCTTTTCAAGCATTTCTTGCAAAGACGAACTACTATTTTTAAAACTAGCTAGTTTTAGAGTTAGTGAGCTAATTTTAGATTGAAGGTTGTGGTGTGCAGTTTTAATACGCGTAATAACATAAAGTAAAGAAAATTCCAAAACTACCCTTGAGGACAAAGGTAGTAGGAAAAATCTTACAAAAATACTACACGTTGAACCGGTAAGTGATTACCGGGTCATTTTTCCAAAGACTTATGAAATTGAGACCTCGTTTGTTATTCGGACAATGACTTGAATTGGTTCGAAGATGATTTGTTTTCTAAAATCCTAATAGTGAGCAAATAAAGGCACAATTAAACCTAACTACGAAAAAAAATGATAACGGGAAATAAAGTAAACACGACAAATAGCTAGAACACTGAAATTAAACCCTAAATACTTTTCTAAATTAATAATAAAAAATACAAAAACTTTTTCTATTTCTAAGTTAACTATTAAAAAGTAAGAAGTAAGGGGAAATTTAACCGAGAGTAATTTAAGCCAAAAACGAAGAAAACGAGAACGGGGATCGAATCCCGTTCTTTAAAAAGTGAAATTTCAAAATTTTAACCCTACGGAAGTAAATTTCAACCTAAACCTAGAATATGATAAAAGAAAATTTTATAAAAAAAAGAAAATTATTTTTTTGATTATTTTCTATTTTTTATGATTTTTTAAAGTTTTTAACAAAAATAAATGATTAAAAATACTAAACTTTGAGTTAAAAATCTAAGTAAAATTCTAAAATAGCTTTGATCCAGCAGAATCAGGGAAAATGTAAAAACTTAAAAAGCTAAACTAAATAAGCCGGGAAAAAGCTTTTAAGCACTCGAAGTGCTTTTCTATAACAAAACTTAACAAGGTGGTAAAAGAATAAACTACGCACCTTAGGACGTAAAAGTCCCAAGGGCGCAGTGGTTAGTGTGTTTGTGTGTGGAGTGTTATAAAAAGGGTAGAGCTATTGTTGAGGTCGGGTTCGAGTCTGCTCCCCTCCGCCCCCCACTTCTTGGTTTCCCCTTTTATTTTGCAAAATCTTAAAAAAAGCAAAGTTATTGAATAGCTGAATCTATCAATTTTATAAAAAGGCTACTATTTTTGAAACTCCCTTAATAAGCTAAAATCAGCTGAAAGCAACATATTGTGTAAAACTACTTTTTGAACTTATGCAACTGAATAAGCTAAAGTACACTAAGTTCAAAAACAAAATTTAGCACCTACTAAATTAACCCTATCCTAATGAGCTAATTTTGAAAAGAAATGAACAAACACTTTAAGCAAGAAAAAGCTTAAATAAGCACAGCAGTACTAACTTAAACTTAGTACTGCTAGCTTTAATCTTTAATGATGCTTCCACTAAATGTCTTAATAAGCTAAGGACATAAACAAAATAAGCTAAGTCTAACTTAATAAACTACTCTAGACTAGAACATATGCACAAGAAGCAAGCCATAAGCTTGAGGATTTCAAATAAAGCGCTTCTAAGAAAAACCGCCATACCAAACAGACATCTTAGCTCTTTGAGCTTATTTTTAATATTAACAGATCCTTATGGGTTTGTAACTTATACTACCTTAAACCTTAACCAAAAAGCTACATGAAACAAATTTTAAAAATCATTTTGAAAGACAAATGCTTATTGAAAAAGCTCCTTGAAAACTGCTTATTAACTCAGTAGGAGCTGAGTATGTTTTTGATTTTCAAAAGACAAAATGCTGATTTTGAGCTTAAAAATAGATAAGCAAATGGACTTCTTAAAACAAATCAAGCTCAAACTGATTTAAAGTAGCCTATAATCTACTTATATACTTAAAATCAAGATCTAAGAACTGTTATTACCCTCTGAAAATTTGAATTTAAAAAGGTTGTTTGTCATTATTATGTTGCTGATGCATTTGACCACCAAGTGAACCAATTCTCAAATCTAACAATTGCAGGCTATAGGACTAATTTCTACTACTTTAAAAATACTAAAGTAAATGCAAAAATAGCAAAACCAATAGCTAAAAGAGACTTGAGCTAAAAATGCTAGACTAATTAAACTTATACTAACAGAATCTAATAACTGTCTACTAACTTGATTGAAAACTAGATTTTAACATTTAAGCACCTTAAATCCTTTCACCATAAACCTTAAAATGATGATTTGAGTCAAGTTAAAGGACCAAAGGAGTCTTGGCAGTACTAACTCAAGTTAGTACTGCCTTGACCCAAACACCCCTTTAAATAACTAAAATTCATTTTTAGCTTATATTTTTAAGATTTAATGTACAAAGTTAAAATACCAGATAGTCATAAGCTTTAACGACGTAAATATGAGATTTTAAACAAAACTACTAAGCAAGAACGATAAGCTATATCTTAATCTATATCTTTTTTGGTTTTTCAAAACTGTTTTCATAAAAACTACTTGCAAACTATTTTTTTCTAAGATAGTTGGACTAAATAAGCAAAGATAAGTAAACATAAGCAGAAATATGCAATTATAATTCTATAATAACAATCAATATGCAGTTTTAATGCTACATATGCAAATCATTTAATGCTATAAAAAGAAAATTTTATGATACTCTATAATAGCACTCATGCTCATACAAAGTGGCTACAATTGCTTCAAAAGAGATGACAACAAGATCAGGTTATCACTCAGGATAACTGGTGTGGTCCTCGAAGTCATTCATTATTGGCTTCCCTTCAATTTAAGAAGCTGTGGGAATTTTGATTGGAGGATTTAAAGTCTTATTAAGCTTAGTTAAGCTTTTGAAAGCTTAACTAAGTGAATTCTAGCTTATTAGTTAAAATGACAGCTTATTTGAGCTTAAAAGAGCATGATTAAACTAGATTGTTTATAAGGAAAAACATGAATTGCACAATGAACTTAAATGAAAACAAACTTTTATTGATATAAGAGTAACTGATTACAAGTTGATAAAACAAAAATTACATTGATATAAAAATAGTAAGCTAAATGACTTCAATAAGGAAATTACATTTAAAAAAACTAGATTAAATTCTACACTAAGCTAGACTAGATATTCCCTTTGTGAGTGAGAGTGGCCTCCTATTTATAGCAGGAGAAGGAAGCTTCTTGGTCTGTTACACGCTCCTCTTAGCTTTTGATCTTGGCCTTTGATTCCTTCTAATGATTGGATCCTCAATTGTGACCGTTGGATTAGAATGTGAGCACACGGATTGCCAAGCTGGCAATCCCACTTCTTTGGAGTGGTGTGCTTCTTTTGCATTGATTTCAGTGTAAAATTCCATCAAGAGGTGTGTTTGTTTTGAATCCCGCGTGTCATTCTTGTGTAAGTCTTGACCAATCATAGCACTTGGTGACGTTTTGCCTTTGCTGAATCATTGCTTGGCACTAAGCATCTTTTGGCCAAGTTAATTGTATTTTATCTGAGTAATTTTGAAGATGGTAAATTGGGGAAGACGGTGAAATAGTAACAAACGGGTTTTGGCGCCCTTTTCTTCTCTTTTGTACTTTATAACGTTTTTGTATTTGACTTGTGGTAAAAAGGGAAGTTTGACCTGGGCTCGGGATTTATAAAAAAGAATTGGGCCAGTGTTTGTTTAGGCTTGGGTAAGTGGTGAAAGATTTATACATTTTAATAGTTAACGACCGTTAGTCCTAAGGCTTTTAGGGACTAACGGTGTTATGAGTTTAGGGACTTATGGTGAAATTGTTTTAACATTAAGGGCTCATTTGGGATTTTGAGGGTTTTGTCTTATTGTGGGTTGACCAAGGGTTGACTAAGGTTGACTTTGTTGACCTTTGCTAGAAACTCCCGGCTCTTGTATACTCTATCCGTTCCCGTGTTCGTGTTTGTCCGGTTTTGACCGTTTTCTTGTGATTTTTGCAATATCCGTACCTACACATCACAAATGACAAAACAAGCAATATACAAGCATAATTTGCACAATTTGATCATTTTAGGGCCATTTTTGGTATAAAAAGGATATGTGATTTCTCACATATCAGGTTGACACATGATTCACATTCAAGACTAATATCTTTGTTTTTTTCTAGTTGTTATACTTTTGTTTTAAGTTCATAAGCTTTATTTCTTAGTACTTCATTCTTTGCCTTTAATTGCTTGTTTTTGTTGATAATCCTAAGACTAATTTTTCATAGTTTATTATACTCATTTTCTCATGATTCATTATATAAAGATGAGCTACTATAGTAAGAAGTGTCAGACAATACCTCATTGTTGTCAAGTGCCATGAGACATATTTCTTCCTTCTTAGAATCATCTCCACTATCGCTCCAACACGCGACAACAAATGCCTTTTGATCATTGAAGGAGTGTTTAGGACAATCACTAATGAAGTGATTTGGATCACCACACTTATAACATCTTCGATCATCCTTCTCCTTTTTGTCTTCTTTTACTTTTCAGAAATTCTTTTTGTCATCATAGGGTTGGCGGACAAAATTTCCTCTTCTTCTAAAGAATTTTTTGAAATCTCTTACCGCCATGACGTATTCTTCATCATCGCTATCCGAAGAGGTTACCTCTTCTTCACTTAGGACTTTTCTTGCTTTGAGAGCAAGTGATTTGTATTTTTCTTTCTTGTTCTTCGAGATCTCTAAGTCATTTTCAAGTACTACCTCATAAACTTTTAGATTGCCGATGAGCTCGTCTAGAGGTAGTGTTGATAAGTCCTTGGATTCTTTTATTACCGTAACCTTTGGACACCATTTGGTGGGAAGAGCCCTCAAGAATTTTCTAACATGATTACGACTTAAAAAGATTCATCAAGTGCTTTCAGTGATGTAATAATAATATTAAATCTAGCAAAAGCACAATCAATAGTTTTATCATCCGAGATAATGAATTCTTCGTATTTTTGAACAAATAGATCTATTTTGTTATCCTTAATGTGTTTGTTACCTTGATGGGTAATTATTAAAGATTTTCAAATATCTTGAGCCGTATCGCACATAAAAATTCTTTCATATTCCTTTTTGGGTAAAGCATTGTATAAAACCATTTTTGTTTCATCATTTTTAAAAATCATTTTCTTATTGTTTTCATCAAATTTTCCATAAGTGATGATTACATCCTTATCATCTTTATCTTTGATGGCAGGTTTGTAATTACCATAAACCCATAATGTACCAAAGATCAATATCTTTAAACTTCACATAAGTTTCAAAATGGTTTTTCTAATATATAAAGAAATTAGCCTCAAAGAGAGGTGGTCGTTGCATAGATTTACCCTCTTTGTAGTTTTCCAGATACATGATCGTTTTAAAGTTTTAAAATACAGTATACTTTAAAAACTTTAATAACCCGCTCTGATACCAATTGTTGAAAAACTAGAATTGGGGGGGGGTGAATAGTTTTCTTGTTTTAAAATGTACTTTTCAAACTTTTGTTATGATCTTAGATGAAGTTTGCATAATATTGAAGTTTGGTGTAAGGAATATAAAATAAGTAAAAGTAAGAGTAAGAAAGATTTAACCAAGACACAAGTATTTATAGTGGTTCGGCTACAAGGACACCTTTCTTGCTTTACTCCACTCCTCGAGTCACCTACTCGAGAGTTCGTAAGCACTAGTCACCAATATCCTTTAACCGATGGAGAAGCCTTACAACGTTGCTTACACCTTTTAACGGTACAAAGCTAAATACCGGATTCTTCACACGGTAAAATTAACCTAACAACACTACTACTAAATGATGTACAAGATTCAACAATGTGAACTTGAAGATGCTATGGAGATACGAAACAAGATTCTTGAAACTTGATCGTCTCAAAAGGGGTGTTTGGCAATTTCTTCTTTGAAGATAGTTACCTATAAAATGCTAAAGAAACTATGCAAGAATAGAGAGAATGATCAGTAGATTCCAGGATTTGAAGCCGGAAAGGGGTGAAGAAAACATGAGAAATGTCTTAGTATTTATAGCAAAAAAATCTACTGTAGGCCGGTTTTGCCGGTTCTGTTGCAGAACAGAACCGACCAGTATAATCAACAGAACTGACGCACAATAACCAAATCCGAATTTTAATTTGCAAAATCTTAAGAGATCATGTGTAATCTTGTAAGATTGTTCTAAGATATGCTGCAAATGATGATGTTATCCATGATGTAAATAATGGTTTGTATAATTTACTTGTAATTCAAAGTAATGCTAAAAATAGAAAAGTAATGTTTATGGTTTAGATTAAGCAGTCTACTTTCATATAGATTTTACTAATTGTTATCAACAAAACATGAAAAAATCGTAAAATAAAATAAACGTTTTTATCTGTTTATTTGTATTAACAATAGGTAACTGCAGAACCGTAGAGGGGGGTAAATACGGTTTTCCTGCCTTTGAAGTTTACAAAACTTCAAGTCTTGAAGCAACCGAGTGATGTGATGATCTACTTAGCAAAAAAAACTATAAGTAGATGGAGATAGAGAGAGAGACGCACACACCACATAATATACTGGTTTGGGAAAGGGGTTCAATCCTTTTGTACATCCAGTTGCGAATCCATGACACCTATACTATTCCTAGTATAATCCTTATGGTGGACTATAACCGTCTTACAATTTAACTCCACCGATATGCATAAAGATCGGTGCTCACAAAGAAGATTTACTACCTACGGTATTTCGCCCTCGAAATCAACCCTAAGAACATGTGATTCGACTTAACCTATAAACTCTAAAGACTTCCTCTTAGAAGCTTACTGAACCCTAACTAGATTCCCAATGATCTAGGCTTGATCTCTCAGATACAATACTCCCCTTACAACTCGATTAAATGAAAGACATATAGTTGAACCAAGTCCTAACCTAACATAGAGACTCGATTCTAATAGAAAGGGTATAGAAAGAACACCCTCGACAAAACACAAAGTATGGATTAGGTACTTGTGTGGCTCTCTTGCGGAGATGTGTTCACTTTAAATGAATGATAAGATGAGAAGATTAGAACACTTTGATGTTAGACTTAAAGGGTAGGAGAATAAAAAGAGAGGAACAAATGTTTACAAGAGGTGAGGAATACAAAGGCCAAGGATCTCAAATTTTCAAAAACAATTCGTGTCTGGCGCGCTGCCCACGCGTCAGCGCGTGGCCCTAGATTCCTGAATTGTTTTCTTCAGGATCTTGGCGTTTTAAATACCCTGATGCAGTCGTAGTAGGACTTCTACAAGAAGTTTTACAACTCTCTAGGCAGAGCACCTAATCGTTGTAGTAGTAGTATTGGCAAGGCTCGAGGGTTTCACTCGGGGAATAGGTTGGGAAGGCTTGATCACGGTCTAACAGAATTCTAAGGGTTGAGAGAAGAGTCTTTTGTATTTTATATTTTATGAAAGCAGTAAATTATATATTTGAGAGGTGGGTTTTGGTTTTAGCTAATAAACTAAATAATAACTACGCTAATGGTGATAACAATATGATAAAAGATTGTGTTTATTTAATCATGTATTACTCCCTAGATCGCTTCTCCTAGTGTTGTTGCTTTGTCACACTTGTGGATGATTATGTAAATTATTTGTATGTCATGATTCACGAATTACACGAACCGCCGTCTATTTAATATTCGTTAAGGCAAAGCACAAAAAAGGTAGTATGAAGTGATATTACATGGCCCTAAGGGTATATTAAATGATGTGAAATCTATTAAGAGTTATGTATCAATCATAATATGGGGCAAGGTATTATGAAAGACTGTTGCGCAGATGTTTCCTTCTACACAATCTTGTTTTCCTAACATATCCAAACGATACAGACAAAAGATGGTTTTCTAAGACCTAACATGCATATCATCACAGAGCAACACACTAAGGATCTACATTCTATGTTTCATACCAATCATAAATAAACAAATAGAAGGTTTAGCAAGCATGTTATAAGTAAATCAAGAGAGATAAGGAATCACACAACAAGACATATTGAATGATAAGATTGTAATACTTGGATTTAAAACATGAATTTAGAAGTACAAAGGGTTTTTAGGCCCTGAAATCGTCTCCTAAACAAGTTGCTAAACAAAAACTAGGGTTGTACATCTTTTATTCTAAAGCTTACACCTTCAAACTCTAAATTGGGTTTGTTATTAGGAAAACGTGTTGTGACGGCGTTAATTTGCATTTGCGTTTTAGTCGTGACGCCATCATGTTAGAGAATATTCTAGATAATAGGCTGGGTCGTGCGCTCTGACGCCGTCGTGAGATCTTATAAAGCAGTCCTGGTCTTCGTTGTGACGGCGTCACGTTGAATCTGTGACGCACTGTCTCCAGCCTTTTGGAACTTTATCATAGGGAAGATGTTGGTGTGGTCCGTTAGTCTTATCTGTTTTCTTCTACCAATGGAGCCTAAGTCATGTGTAATTCTCCAAATGTGAAATTACTTGAAAGGAAAAGGAATGATTAAGTACCTATTTTGGGCATAAATACACGATATTGGGGGTTAAATAGACCCAAAAAAGTGTATAAAATAACACCTCATCAAATACCCCTACACTTGGGATTTGCTTGTCCTCAAGCAAATAGGCTTTTCTATCTAGACAATAACAATATGAGGGGTCATTTTACCTACTCTTTAAAAATATTCTACAACACAACCTTCTAGACCTCGTAATTAAAAGCATAGAAAATACATACTAGCACCTCATATAAGTGTTTGGGATTCTCTCTTTCTCTCGGGTGTATAATGAATTATAACACATGGGGGAACGGAAAATCAACACTCATTACTTGTCATAGTATATAAATTATTATAGGCTTGGTAAAGGATCAAACCTCCACCGCTAGGCGCAAGTATTATTCATTACTATCTAAGAGGACTTTTAAAGGGTTGTGGGGTGTAGGTGTAAGATAACATATAATGGAAATGAAAATAGATGGGATACATTTGGGTGGCTTTGGGTGAATTTAGAGTGGAAGGGTTAGCTAATTATTTAAACAAATATATGCTGGTTTAGTTGCTAAGCCAAGACTCGAACGAAGATATACAAACTCTACAAAAATCTACATCAATCTCTTTCTTTTTATTTTCTCGTCATTTTTTTAATGATAAAGTAAATACAACATGGGGGCCGTACCCCTACACTTGAGCTTTTTCATGCTCGATAACTACAATCTAACTAGTGACCCGATTTGAGGTGGATCAAAATAACATGGAGATCATTTAACAAACATATAGGGGTATTGACTTAACTTTTCTTCCCCATTCTTCCATCAAAATAAATACTACCATGAATCCCAATTGTCCCAAAACTGTATTTACAAGGATAAGGACTTAGCAACCGTGTACTCAATGGATAAGGACTTAGCAACCGTATACTCAAATAATTAACTTGGGTTAAACACAATAATGTACTAAAAATGTTTACATTCAGGTGTAGGTAAGGCTATTGGGTTGTAACGATTGTTTAAGGGTGACAGATGTTCTTCATTAATAATCTGGAATCACCAGATTATTACGAGAAACCATGAAAAAGGATTAGGCTACGGATGGTTAGTACTAGGTGTATCTCTGCACTAAAGCGTGAGAAGGCGCATGGCAAGAGTATGGGATAGTTATATGATCAATGTAACCATCATAACAATTATAAGTTTAAAACATAGGTTAATCCTAATGCCTCTTATCAAACAAATCCTAATACTTACTATTGCATGTCTCAGGGAAGGCACACAATAAAACTGTATCTAGAATTTAATATTCTCTAATCAGGTCACTCATATAATTTATACCGATCTCAATGCTCCACAAAATGCGACAAAGACCACACGTACACATCCGTAATGACGGAATAGACACATATGACTGCTCACTCCTTAACTCGAGAAAGCTAAAGGTATAAACTATCTTGGGTTTATCATATAATAGATACACCCGTATTCCAAAGATCTAAAGGCGAACTCACATTTTTAGGTGGATTTCTTTGAGGGTTTTGTGATAGTCATTAAAATTCGTATCCATATGAGAAGCTATTAATACTTGGTTACTCGTCGGTATGTAGTCATAAAAAAATTAAATTGCGGTTTAAAATTACCTTTTTTGCTAGTTTTGATTTATTACCCATCATTTTTGTAACTTTATTTTAAGGATTTATACATAATTTTTATTTTTTTATAATAATTTTTTTCATAATTTTAATCCAGTATAAATTTGAAATATAAAAATTTTATACTTTATTTTGTTTCATATATATTTTTTTATTCCTTTTTGTTGCATAATATATTTTATAATAATTTTTTATTTATTCTTAACTTTTAAATTTAAATTAAATTTTATAATTATTTTCTATTATATTTTTATATAACATATTGTTTTCATTTATTTTTTTTTTTATTTTAACTTGTTTAAATTATTTAATTTTTTTTGTATTTTTATATATATATAATTTATATTGTCCTATTTTTATAATTTTTAAATATATTTTAATATAATTTTATGTTTTAAATTTTTTTTAAATTTTTATTTTATATAATTATATAATTTTCATTTATTTTTTTTCATTATATAATTTTATATTTTGTATATAAATTATATTCTATTTATAAATATTATATCAATATTTTCTTTTTTTAAAATATTTTCTTCATTTTTTTACGATTTTATAATTTTATTTATATTTATTTTATTAATTATATATTTTAATTTTTAAATTATTAATAATTTTTTTATTTCTTAATTACGATGCATTTTTTAATTTTTTAAATACTTGATTTTCGTCGGTATGTGTCATAAAAAATTTAAATTTAGGTAAAAATTACTTTTTTATGCTATGTTTCGATATATTACCCATCATTTTAAGGATAAAGCAAATGACAAATGAAAGAATAGTTTCTAAGGCTTATTTTTCCTCTACACTTAAGTTGAACATTGTCCCCAATGTTCTATAGAAATACCCGTAAAAACGAATAAAGAGAAAAGAAAACAAGGAAAAAAAACTAGTGCTCCTCCGGTTTGCTCAATAATGGATAAGAAACATGCGAAAACTGGTTAGATCGTCCTCCAAGAATCATCTAAAGAAACTTCCTAAGAACTTTTAAGTTTCTTCTCATCATAACCTGTAATCAAAGACAAAGACAACTACACCGAGCATAAAATATGCGATAAACAAATATACAATATAAATTTAGGGTTTTACTCAATAAAACAGTAAAGATAGGATGAGAGAATTGTTAAACTCATTAGGTTTTGCAGGTTTATAACAGAATAATACATATTTAAATGTTATGCAAGTTTTATTTTCAAAAATAATTAAAAACTTTAAGTTTTCTGGACCTGGGCGTTTGACGCCGTTAGGGTTTTTGTGACCCCGTCACAGGTGTCGTGGTGACGGCGTCGCGTCTAAATAATGACGCCGTCTCCACGTTTTGTGAAAACGAAAATTTTGTTTTTGATGAAAAATTTCCTGCACTTGATTCCATAAGTTAATTCCTGTACAAATGGCTGCATAAAACCTGAGATTTAACAATTCAATCATATGACTCGAAACTGACTCGAATTAATCTAAACAATTCATTTAACATGTTTGAACTTGGCTCAAAAGCCGGATAAATTCCCCTACACTTATTATTTGCAAAATACCTTTGATTGAAATTAAGACGAGGTTAAAGACAAACAAAGCATGATTACAAGATAGTTCAAACATAATAAAACAAACTATAAAGAATTGAAACACACATGACACTCCTAATTGCGAGAAAAGTAAATTGGATTGCCTCCCAAGAAGCGCTTTTCTTTATTAACGAGTCTTGTAGCTAGACTCGAAGTCACACGTCCTTACGTGACTTCTCCATCATCATCCATTCCTCCTTCTACTTTAATGGGAGCGGGGTGTTTACTTTTGAAGTTGTTGCTCCTCCATTGGTTGAACTTTATCTCTTTCTCAAGGTGGAGTTTTATCCTTTCTTCCCATTCTAGCACTAGCCTATTTACAGTCATGATAGGGGCTATAGGCTCTATGTCGTTCTTAACTCCTTTCTCGATCTTACAGGAGGATTCAGGTATCCTATGGAAACTTATCTTACTCTTTTTAGATCTTAGAGTTATGGTGCCTTTATCAAACTTAATTGAGGCTTTAGCCGTTGTCGAGAATGGTGTTCCTAAGATGAAAGGCCTCTTTTCGTCTTCCTTAATGTCTAGAATTATAAAGTCCACGGGGTACACATGCTCAGCAACTTCGACTAAAACGTCTTCTGCTATTCCTAAAGGGTAGATATACGAGTGGCTAGCTAATGAGAGTCTAATGTCCGTCTCAGCAGGCTTTTCGTCGGTTAGTTTCATATAGGTGGAGTAAGGCATGACGTTCACGTCGGATCCTTGGTCAACTAGGGCGTTTATGCCTTTTTGGCCTCCTATGTTACAAGGTATTTCAAAGTTTCCTCCGATGTCTTCCTTCCTTGTTATCCTTTTTCTGAGGATTGCCTTGTAAACTGGCCCCTTAGGTGATACGTCGTAGGTTTTTCTTTTTGTTTTCCTAGCTCGGGTTCTTGATAGGGAGTCATTGAACCTATGATTATTTACTAGCCCTTCTATAAGTTTCTCGTTGATGCCGTGTTTTAAGTAATATTCAACGGGCTGAGAGCTGGGTACTTTTGTCGTTTCTTCTTCTTCATTGGTTCGCTTTCAGCTTCATTATTCATTTCGGCTTCCTTCACCAGTTTTTTTGTTTCGGTACGCATTTCAGTGTTGTCGGGTGTCACATCCGTCATGTCACTTCTTTCTTCCTCTTCTCTTGCGATGGAGATAGAGTTTACGTTTTTTATGACGGGGAATTTGGCTTCTTCCCTTATCAATACTTTCTTATGGGTTCTGCTGGTCGTGAGTTTCTTGAGAAGTCCGAACATTTCAGTCATCCTACCGTTGATCTCCTCGCGTTGCTTAAAATGGCGTTCTCAAATCTTTCCATTCTTTCGGTGTGCGCAGCCATGTAATCCCTTACTCGAGCCTCGAAAGTAGTTCCTAATGCTTGTGGTTGAGGAGTTAGACCTGTACATTCACGAAAAGCGAAAGAGTTCAGTATTGGTGATTCATTTTGATTTTTCGGGTGAGAGATCGAATAGGCTGCGTTGACATAAGCTTGAGGGTTGTGTGTTGAGCTTGATAGGGGTGCCGGTTGCGACCCTTTTAGTAAGAAGTTAATCTGATCTTCAATCTTAAAAAGTCTTCGGTCGGGTGTTTTTATGATGCCTTGAGGTGTAGTGATAGCCTTGACCGGTTTGACGAATTCCTTTGTGTCATCCCAGGCTTCATGGTCATAGAGGGCGAGGTTCTTAATGATTTCCCAAGATTCGTCGGCATTCTTATTGCGGAGTTTGCCGCTGGCAGCGCGGTCAATCTCGCACTTAAGACGAAAGGAGACATGATCGTAGAAATTTTGGATTTAAAGCCAACAATCGATGCCGTGATGAGGGACTTTTTGGAGTAAGTCCTTGAAATGAGTCCATGCTTCAGATAGAGATTCTCCATGATGTTGTTGGAACACCAGGATATCATTGCGGAGTTTTGCGGTCCTTCCCGGTGGAAAGAATTGAGCAAAGAATCAGGTAGTAAGATCCTCCCATGTGGTGATGGATCCTGCTGGAAGGCGTTCAAGCCAATTGCTAGCTTGATCGCGAAGGGAAAATTAAAATAAACACAGGCGCGTTCTTTCCCTATTGTTACTGTTAAGGTCAAGTGAGTCCACAAGTTTAAGGAAATCCTTGAGGTGTTGATTTGGATCCTCAGACCGAAGTCTGTGGAATGACCATCCGTTTTGCACCAACCGAATGGTGTCGGATCGAAGAGGTACCACGTTGTTCCCTACGGGGAGCTCGATGGTATTCATGTAGCCCTCGTGGCTTGGTTTGGAGTAGTCTCCTAGAGTACGGATAGGATTCTCGTCTCCCATGGTGGTTGACGAGAATGAGTTACGAAACAAATAACACGAAGAAAAGATAGCCTACAAGAAAGCTAATATGCGAAAATTAAATCTTACTTGAAAGGATTCAAGCAAGTAGAACTAAGCTAAACTATGATCAAAACCTAACTATTCCTCAGGCGGAGACGCCAAAAACTTGATGCGGTCGTCGTAGGACTTCTACACGAAGTTTTACAACTCCCTAGGTAGAGCACCTAATCGTTGTAGTAGTAGTATAGGCAAGGCTCGGGGGTTGTTATCGTTCACTCAGGGAATAGGTTGGGAAGGCTTGATCACGGTCTAACAAAATTCTAAGGGTTGAGAGAAGAGTCTTTTTGTATTTTTATATTTTATGAAAGCAGTAAATCATATATTTGAGAGGTGGGTTTTGGTTTTAGCTAATAAACTAAATAATAACTACGCTAATGGTGATAACAATAAGATAAAAGATTGTGTTTATTTAATCATGTATTACTCCCTAGATCGCTTCTCCTAGTGTTGTTGCTTTGTCACACTTGTGATGATCTATGTAATTATTTCCTAAGTCATGAACGAATTACACGAACTCGTCGTCTATTTAATATTCCGTTAAGGCAACGCACGAGTAAGGTAGTATGAAGACTATTACAAGGCCCCTAAGAGTATATTAAATTCATGTGAAATATATTAAGAGTGGATCAACCATATAAGGGGCAAGGTAGTATGAAGACTGTTACCCGATGGTATCCTTTCTACACAATCATGTTTTCCTAGACATATCAATAGCGATACAGACAAAAGCTGGTTTTCTAAGACCTAACATACATATCCATAACAAGAAGCAATACCACTAAGATCTACATTTTAGGTTTCATACAATCATAAATAAACACAATAGAAGGTTTAGCCAAGCATGTTATAAGTAAAGCAAGAACAGATAAGAATCACACAACAAGACATATTGAATGATTAAGATAGTCTTACTTGATTAAAACATGAATTAAAGGAAGTACAATTGGGTTTTTAGGCCCTAAAATCGTCCCTAACAACTGCTAAACAAACTAGGGTTCGTACCCTCTTTTTATTCTAAAGTTACACACTCAAAACCCTAAATTCGAGTTTGTATATATAGGAAAATCGCTGTGACGGCGTCGCGTTTTAGTCGTGACGCCATCATGAAAGAGAATATTCTAGATAATGGGTTGGGTCGTGTGCTCTGACGCCATCATGAGATCTTGTGACGCCGTCTTGGTCTTCGTTGTGACGGCGTCACGTTGAATCTGTGACGCCGTCTCCAGCTTCTGAGAACATTATCTTGAGAGATGTTGGTGTAGGTTCGTAGTCTTGTCTGTTTCTTCTCCAAATGAGCCCAAGTCACGTGTAATTCTTGCAAATGCCTTCCAAATGTGAAATACCTGAAAAGGAACGATTAAGTACCTATTTTGGGCATAAATGCACGATTTAGGGGGTTAAACGACCCCGAAAAAGTGTATAAAATGACACCTCATCATACCCGCACTTGTTAAACCCCTAATTATACTGCACACTATGAACTTTCAATCATTGTTATACTCAAGGTCAACCAAATCAAATAGCCATTTGATAAAAGCGTTTGTGAAGTGTTTAAAAGAGATTTAGGGGTCGTTTGTCCGATATTAAGAAAGATAGGAAAGAACTATCGGACAAGGGTATTTTTGGTATTCCTCCAAAGTAACGAGTCTAGTTAGAAGCTAACGAAGGGTTGAAAAGTTGGTTAGGGTACAAAGGAATATTCCAAAAATATTCTAAACTTGGAGAGAAAAGGTGGATGCCATGGGGGGAAGACTTAAAATTTGAATTTCAAATTGTATTCTCACATGTGTGTAATAGAGGATAGGATAAGGATGAATTGTATGTGAGTTGTCATGATGTGATGTTGATGGGATGGAAAGGAGCCTCTTGATCACATTTAAAAGCAAGGGTAGAAATGTGATGGAGATGAGGTAGTTTTGATATGAGAAGTGGCATGATCAAGGGTTAAGATAGAAGAGTGTGTGTGTGTAATTTAAATTTCAATATAGAGAGGGTGTGAGTGATGAGGTAAGTTGGATTGGTGAACTGGCATGATCAAGGGTTAGGATAAAAGCGTGTGTGAGTGTGTGAAATTTAAATGAAGAAGATGATGAATAGGAAATATGTGGTGGAGAATGTTTTGATATGATGTGGAGGAGTCTATGTTAGAATGTCGTGGGACAAGAAGTACACAAGGTACAATGATGTAAGAGAATGTGAGTTGTCCCAAGTGAGGATAAGATTGGGGAATGTTTAAGTGAGGAAGGTTTAGGCTTATGAAGGTTTATGAAGAGGAAGTATGAAGATGATGATGATTAAAGTGAAACCAAAGGATTGATTTGGGTTTATAATCACATTGCCAATAAGAGAGAAAAGAGCGAGCATATGTGATATTGAGATGGTTTGAGAAAGGAATGTTTAGAGTGTATGAAAGATATAATCATTTGTTGGGTAAGAATGGGTTAGACAAATGATTATGAAGGATGTGTTGTAGGAAGTATGGTATAGAAGTGGTGTATGGAGAAACGTGAGAGTTTGTAAAAACATCTTGTATGTGTGGGAGGACATGTGAGGAATACATGTGTGAGTTTGTAAATCATTTATAAGTAAGGAGGTAAGAAAAACTCAAAGCATGCTTAACCTTCAGATACCACAAACTAAATTAGTCACTTGGACTAAATCCATGATAACCAACAATGGAGGTGATCACTAATCATCTTGATGCAAACAAGCTAAGTGCTTTGCATCTCAAGTAAAGCATATCCCATATAGGGAAAGGATGCGTTTACGCAAAGTGACATTTGACTTAGTTTGATCAATAAGGGAGTAAAACCCATTACGTAATTAGGAATAACGTAAATCTGGATTAAGGTCAAATGAATACTTTCGTTTGATGGTATGTTGAAAGTATGTTCATACTAGATTTAGAAAAAGTTTCGGCTTGGCTAGAGGCGTTTGATAAAAGAATTGAGTTGTTGTTTTGTTGAAAAACAGGAAGATTCGTTTTTGCTTCTCTCTAAGTCTACACCTCATCAGGAGTGTTCCCAAATGCTCAAATGTCATATACATACCTTTATTGAAGGTTCCACATGTGTCGGGTAAGAGGAAAGCCGACAAAACAAAATCCGTAAAAACGGATACCGTGAGTGGCACATTTGTTATTTTATGTTTGCGAACGTTTATTATTTTACGTTTACGAACGTTTATTTGTCATCGTTAAAATATAAAGGAGATCTTAGTTAATGTTGCACCAACAATAACCATTGTAAATTGATTCAACATTGCAAGATATCAACTTAGAATACAAATATGACACTAATTCAAAAATAGCCTCAAAAAACCCAAATCCCCCTCCCCAAAAAAAATCACTTGGAATATGAATATGCTCCCTTAACAGTGCAATTCTAGCAACCAATTAAACACTGAATAAGTTGGTTACTTATCTGTAACAACAAAAGGGATTTGCCACAACACCTATTCAGTTTCACTTTATCCAATCTTAATCAAATAACAAAGTAAAAGTTGCACAAAAACAAAACATCACATATCTATAACTTAAAAGGCATCGAACCGTAGCTTCCCACCTCTATTGGTACCAAATCCTAATGTATGAAATCCTTTACGTGAATAGGTTCTCGTGAAAAAATAAAGAGCACAATAATTCTAGAAATCTCCCACCCAACCTTATCATGTTAATTACAGAATAGTTCTAGAAATCTTTCAGAAAACGTTATTAGTTGAATATACAATTACTATAATGGAAAACATGTGTTAAACATGCAACTAACCTAAAAAATTACTGTAGGTGACAAGTTAGTGAAAACCCCACTAACAACAATGGGAACCGTGAAAGCCATTTTTTTTAATCCTCTCAGCCGACGGATTGGCTCGGCTCGGCTTGACGTTTAAACAGTGCCTGTTCGAGCCAAGCCTCAACAATACACCCCATCCACCAGCCTCCCCGCAACCAACCTTGAACACTCGTACTTAAATAAAAAAAACTGTCTAAAAACAACTCTCGGGAAAAAAAACCAATAAGCACTTTAGAAGGACCAAAATGCACAACCTGAAAAAAGAAAAGTAGCAAGTCCAAAATACCAAACTTTAAAAGGACACAACCAACTACATTAAAAAAATTAACCAAAATAATTTCACTTAGAGCGTTAGGTGTAGTAACGCCGGCAACGGCGTTGGCCGGCGTTACTACACCGTTGTCCGGCGTTGCCCAACGGCGTTGGGTCCGGCGTTGGCCGGCCAACGCGCGTTGGGGGTTTTTTTTTTAAAAAATATTTCATTTTACCCCCTGAAACGGTTTGTTTATATTTTACCCTTCCCCCCAACCCTCAATTTTGAAAAGTTTCATTTTACCCCCACCAACGGCTAGTTTTTTTTTTTTTTAATTTACCCCCTAAAACGGCTGAATTTAAAAAAAAATCATTTTACCCCCTCACTCAACTCACTATATATACAACACATTACCAAATACAAATTCACCACTCTTCAAATACAAATATACATCTTTTTAGCAATAAAAAAATGTCCGAATTTTCCAACAACGGTTTTATGAATCTCCTCACCGGGTCGATTAATCAAAAACAAAATGAGAAATGACGAGGACGACGAAGACGAGTAGTTTTTTTTCGTAATGTTTTTTTTTCTTAATGTTTATTTTTAATTTCGTAATGTTTTTTTTTTAATTTCGTAATGTGTTTTTTATGTAATTTGTATGTTTAATTATGAATTAAATGGTTAGTTTGTTAAAATAATGAAATAATTGTTTAGGGTTTTTTATGAAAATAAAGAGGTGAGTGATGTTATTTGGTGTTATGATTAAGGGAGTAGTGTTGGTGTCGGTGTTATGCTGATGTGACGCTAACGTGCGGTAAAAAAATGTTGTTATGGTGCTCTTAATAACAAAAATAAAACGCCGTAATTAAGTCTCAAGTCATCGTCATTTCAGTCTGAGCAACACCACACCACAAAATTAGGGTTTTAATTTTGATCTGTTATAACCCCAACGGTACATTTATATCTTTAATTAAACTCGATTTTTAATGCTAATTCAATACTTTGTTCATGCATTTTGTTTAATTGATCAACAGTTAATGGATTTCTGAAGAAGGAGCTGTTGTAATTATTATTTCAGTGAGTTTACTTTTTCTTTAATTTGTTATTTTTGTGGTTGATTGCATTTTAGGATTAAGTTGTTGCTTTTGTTTTTGTGGTTTTTTTTAATAATAATAATTATGGTCTAATTGTTTTTATTTTTTTCTTTTGTATTTGCTGTTAAGGTTTAAGTGGGCGTTTGCTTATTATTTCTAGCTAACGCGTATGATAAAACTTACGTACTTATAAGCTGCTTGAAATTAAGCATTTCAGGAGAGAGTGTTAATACTCGATTTTTTCTAAAATCCGTTACTTATAAAATGTTTAAGGTTATAAACGAGGATAAAAGGATGATATTATTTTCATCCAAAATAAACACTTTTCAAATGATGACCTTTCTACCTGCTTATTTTAGTTGAAAATAAGCAGACTAGAAGTAGAGATAATAAGCAATCCCAATCAATTAGTCCATCCAACAGCAGCACACTTAAAAAAAATAAAAAAATAAAAATCGTATTATCTATTTTTGTTTGGATGTCATACTTTTTTAATCACGCGTCAGCGGTATTTTTATGTTTTTTTTTTTAGTTTTGCCTACAACAATGACATCAAGACGAATATTTGAAAGTATGTAGGGTATAATCGTATAATAGTATCTTTTGATGTACTGTGATTATAATTTCACGAAGTAAGTTGCTATTACATGGTCTAAACTTATGTTTTAAGCAATAAGATATATACTTTTGTAGTTATGTATGTGTGTACAGTGTAGAGATATGAAAAATCATTAAGGAGTAGAAAACTTGAGTTTTTGTTATTGACAAATGAAAGGAAGATCAAACTTCGAAATAATATGGAGTTTAATTTTGAATAATTAATAGCAGAATAAGTTACGTCCTGGTAAATGATCAAATAAGTGCAACATTTTGATTTATGTTCTTTTTTCCAGCATTTGCTTCAAATGGTAATCCTGATTCAGTTAGGCCGCATAGTTATCTCGAATGGCTATCATGATATAACTGGGCCTCGTTATAAAACTCTTTTCTAAATTAGTGACTTAATGTGAACTGGTTTCTTAAATTAGGAACGGCTGGCAATCTATCAATACCATAAACGAATGACGAGAGAGATGAGAGGATAGTGAAAACTGAAAAAAGACATTGACCCGATAGAAGTCAACTGTCTAGCTGTGTGGCTACAGTTCATATCTGCTTATGTGGGTGTGTGTTAGTCTGACCTGTTTTGCTAATACCAACTTGTCTTAATACTGACGTACTGTGTACTTGTTGGTATAAATGTGTAATGGGTTCATATTCTTCATTAAAATTACTAGGGCCATAGACAAAATATAGTTAATCTGGACAAAATATAGTAAATCTGTATTACAGAAGAACAATAAATCACTGGGATTCCTTAAATTATGGATCTCTAACCAAGAGGAGATAACTCTTTTCCTCCAAGTTTTCAAGCTTGTGTAAAGGGACAATTAAGTTAAATGCTTAATCAATTTTAATGAATTTCTAAAGAAGCATCAAACTTATACAAATTCCGAGTGAATACAAAGTTAGGCCTGTAAATAACCTAAGGAGTTCAAGTTCTGATTGCTTCAGAAGATATTTATAGATACTATTGAGCATCCAACAAAGAGTTCTGTTCTGGTTTAGATTGGTTAAGCTGCTAAACATGATAGGGGGAAGCTAGGTTTGTCTTATAGGGTGCTAGGTTTGATTAGTAACTATTTTCAAGCTTAATTTGAGCGGTTTATATGGTCCTGATTGAGGTACCAGTTTTAGGACCATGTTTTCCTGTTGATCAACAGTCCGATTGTCATTAATTATCTGAAAACTCATCAGACAATGTGCAGTTTTCCCAAATCTTACAATCCACATAGAAATACGTAACAAGAGAAGTTTTATATTATTATTGGATGGAACTACTTTATGATTCTTTTCATAGTAATCGTTAACTAATTATGCTATAGGTTCGAAAAGATATATCAGAATAACTTTACAATCTTAAGACATATCGACCCTCTAGTAGTGTAGTCTGTGAATTTTGGTTTTCTGTCACTACCCTGTATGATGACTCAACAATACTCATATAGATTACAGAACATCAGATTATGCTACTGATCTTTGGTTACCCTAAACTCGTGAATCTTATGTAGTAGCCCGGCAGTCTGCAAATATTATAGAGTTCTTATTAATCATTATAGCAAACAAGCTTTTGCTTCAAGCTGTAAAACGTATGTTGTGCTTACAGCTTCAAAATTGTATCAACTCTTAAGTATTAATGTCAACTTTATAGCTAGGCTACCTGTTTCAAATATTATAGGACCAATTATAAGTTTCTAGTTTTTGTATGTCTCGGAATGCTTTAGGATGTTATTGTGGTAATATGGATCTTGTTATGTGTTGTCATCCTTAAATCCTGTGGTATTTATGGAAATTGAATTTTCAGTTAGATAATAACTGGCAAAAACACACTAGTGACTGAGCTTTTTCTTGTATGCAGATAAAAGCTTTAAATTTTTATTAACAAAAAGCTGAATAAATTGTCCTGGTTGCTGAAAATGGACCCAATGAACCAAGAAATAAGTCCAGATGCCTCACTAACTGCTCCCGAAAAGCGAAAACGTGGTCGCCCACGAAAAGATCCAAGTGAAAGACGAGCACAAAAAGCTCGTTCACGTGCTGCTGCTGACATGTCACCTGGCTTTGTACAGTCTACCAGCAAACCTAAGAGAGTTGATCCAATCAATGACCCAACTGAAGTCATAATTGGACAGGTCGTCACGGGTGTTGTCGAGGCAACTTTTGATGCTGGTTACTTGCTTGCTGTTAGGATCGGGAACTCAAAGATCACACTAAGAGGCGCGGTTTTCAAACCAGGACACGCTGCTCCAGTGACGCCAGAAAATGATGTGGCACCTAATGCTGAAATTATCAAACGAACTGAAGTTCCTTTCCCATCAGAACTTCAACCAAAACGCAGGCGTAGACGATCAAAAGAAAAAAGCATGCAGCTTGTTACATATACCGGGAACGATAATAATTCACCAACAAAAGGGGACTATGTTTTATCCCCATCAGTCCCGCAAGTTGGTGCGAGAGGCACCGTTGTTCCTGTTGTTCTCCAACCGATCAACTTATCAAACGGCTTATCAACCAATCAACCCGCTCCTCATTTGCGGACCACACAAGGGAAGCCGGTGCACTCGGTTTTGCCGTTGGCGGTTTACCCGCCGAATGGTTCAATGGGTCATGCATCTGAGTCTCAAACTAGCTCACAGTTTACGGTTACACCCACTGGGTCCGGAACTGAAAATGCTTCTTTTAAACAAGGTGATGGGGCTAATCAGCCAATAAAAGCAACTGATGGGATTGTGAAAATGGAAGCAGACATCGGTGATATGAACGAGCCTCTTTTTATTGAACCTTTGCAAACTCGACACACGGTTCATCATTTTCAATCTCCACCAGTATTGGGACCTATGATGCACAGTGGACCCGGAAGAATGACGGAGCTGTTGCAGGTAAAATGTTTCTCAAGTTACTTTTTTAGCTTCAAATATTTTTTAATATAGAAAATTAGGCTCAATTTTGCAAAATGACACCTCAATTCTGCAAAGGGCAAAAAAGCACTTGTAAAAGTATGAGCGGAACTTGTTTTCTTACATGTTTTAGAAGAAGTTGTTTTTGTTTTTGTTTATTGTGGAATTAAGGCATTGACAAGAAACTTTTTGCCGAATTGAGGGGATATAATGGTATAGCATCAAAATTTTGGTCCATTTTGGTAAAAGCATAAGGCCTATTTAGATGAATTTTCCTTTTGAATACCAAATCAGATACACCTGTTCTTTTGTTTAACATGTTACATAGTATCTATGCCCATGTTTTGATGATTTGATGCTGATGTTAAATCTTTGTTTCTAGGCTGTTCAGCAGAATGTTGGTGACGACCAGGTCCCTCGAAATGGACATCAAAATGCAGGTTATAATGTAGGTCTTAACAGAGATGAAGAAACTGGTCAATAAGGAAAGATGTAATTTTAGGCAGTCACCCAATACTTCATATCACAATCAAGCTTGCTCAGCGTAGGAGGAACCACATGCTGAAAAAAGTTGGATCTTGTCTGTACCTTACAAGGCAACAGACCAGCTAGCATTATGTTTCTGTCATGGTTTCGTAGGAAAAGCTACCTTGTTTATGTTTTCAAAAGAAGCAGCAAATCAGCCTGCTAACGTCCTCAAACTTTGGTAAAAATTAGAAACTCGGTATGTAATGTATGCAGTGGAAGATGGTTTACATTTGTTCCGGTTATTAACCAGTTTGTCATATTTCATGTTTCATTTTCATATTATCATCTCATACAATGTTACAACCAGTGATTTACAGCCATTGAATGTCATGTATACACAAAAAATATGATCTCTTAAATCTGATCTTTAAATGTCCAACACATCTTGTATTTGAAGTACAAAAAGAAACCCAAACTATGAAAAAGCAAAAATCAAAAATTCAATGAAATTCAAAACTTGACAAAAACCTTTTCATCTTTCAAAAACCAATGATAAAGGAAATTTATATTTTTCCTCACTTCAAGAAAACTTTGATACAAAGAAACCGTTAGATCCTGGGACCGAGATTGGACGAATCATAGGATAAGGTGGTTGTGAAATCGGAATGTGAGTTGGCATAACAAACGGTGGCTGACCACCACCTCCTATAAACGAAGGAGGTGCACATAGCTGTAAAGCTTGAGCTGTTGCATTTCCTGCATTTACATGGCATTTTGGCAAAATAATTAGTTGTAACAAAACGAACTAGAAAAGTAAATTATCAAACACGATCTATTAGTCTATATGTTACCTTGGTGCTTAGGGATATGATGGACTTGATGTGGAGTTAAAATAGAGCAAGTAGACATTTGAGGGAAGCCATTTGTGCCCGGGACCATGTCCTTCATCAACAATCACATAATCATCAAGTTTACCAGCAGATATAACCGACGATAATATGATGAGACTATGGAGGCAGCCTAAGTTATTTGATATTAAAGTACTGACTGTGGTTAATGGAGAATCTTACTTTGAGAAACTGAGATGATATCATACACAACAACACCTGGTCCCAATCTTCCAAAACTACCTAAAAAAATCAATAACATAATTAGTCAGAATATCTTTCATATTTTGCGCAAATGAGACCCTGAATTTATTAATTAAATAATATTTTCTAGGAATTCTGGTGTGCTTGTGATGCTGGGGGGGACAATAAGCAGGTTGCTCAGTTGAAACTGGAAGTTGATATAGTTCACATTTTCTAACTGGTTGATCTCTATTTGTTTTTTCCCCAAAATATCCAACAATCTGCAAACGGAAAGAAAAATCATAAAAAATGAGAACAGATTTGGTACTCGTGACTCCTAAAATTACAACATGTGAAATGCAAGTTTCATTTATAAAAAAGATCTTAAATATAAGTTCATCGATACTCACAGAGGGAGGATGTTTGTAAAACCACATTCGCTTTTGCCTCGAATATGGAACAAATCTTAGCAGGCACTGACGAGGGCTACGGGGTTAACTGCAAATTCCGGCTGTGGACTTAGCAACCGGACCCACATGATAATATGTCTGGAATGATATGCGAGATTTGCGGCTGGATTGGTATTGCTGAGGGGTTGCTGATCTTTCTATTTCGAAAGATGGAGGAAAATGTCCTTTGCTCACGGTATTTAAGTTTAAATTCACTAATCAAGAACGGCTGAGATTAAAAATTGAGACACACAACTATAGAAAGGTGTTATTTTTTATAACAATTACCACGCTTTTATATTACCTTAGGAGCTCGATTAGAAGTTGAGACTTTTGTAGTGACGGCCTCACATGGAGTTGATGAAGAGATGGTGGCAGAAGGTGCGGAAGGAACAGTGTCTGCGTTTTTATTTACTTGGAGAGCAGTGGTTGACTGAACAGTGATATCGGGTTTTAATTTATTAGCAAACCCGTTCTCAGTTCCAGACGAGCCTCTGCATTGATAAATACGAGTAACATTGTGTTATATTACAAGTTGTGATAGCGTATATTTTTATAACCGGTAACAATTTCGACCCATTTACTCATAAATACGTTGAGGTTTAAATTTTGTTTCTGATGCATACAACCTCCTAAATCATTTTATATACAAAATTCAGATTTTAATTACAGAAACAATTATGCACTAAAAATGTAAAATGGACAAACCATGTTTGTGGGTCAACCGTCAACCCGACCCGGTTTAAATGCGGTCAACCCAACCCGGGTCAACAAATAATCAGAAAAGCTTTATGAAACACATACTTTGTTTTATTGGCATGTGATTGACCAACATTTGACTCGCTAGTCATTTTGTTTGTTTCTTTCAATGGGTTCCCATTAGACGGAAAGGTGCTAGCAACAGCCCCTGTAACGTCCCCGGTTTCATGTCCAGCAACACCATCTGCTGGAAGCATCTCTCTCTGTATGAAAAAGTCTGCTTATATATCAGATTGTTAAATAATGAATAAAAGCAACTATGTGACCAAATGGATACCTTGGCAACAACTTGAACAAGATCCTCTGACTGGATAATTAGTGTGGCTATCACCTCCTCATTGGCCACATTTGAACTGTATTTCCCTTTCTTGGTCATCCTTGCTCGCTTCAACACGATAGCTACACCAACATAAATTGCGTACAAATAGACAATAGTAAATAAAAGTCCAAAATGAAAATATGGAAGGGGGTGTTTGGATGTGCGGTTTGAATGTGGTTGTAATTGAGACTTCAAGCCGTAAAAACTCAGTTTTTAGTGTCTGTGTAACCTACTTAGACTAATGATTGTATAGCTAGAGGTCATAAAATCAGTTTAATACTAGACTAGCTGCGGCAGAAATATTACCAAAAGGTACACACAAATTACTTATATACTACCCACATTATCTATTACATGTCCATAATTAGTAATAGCCCATATAGCGATTCAGATCATAAATCATTAAATTAAGAATAAAGGAAGGCATAAAGTCAGGTTCTAGGCAATCCTTTTGATACTAGCTGCAGATATTGTCAAATACTTGACACCATGATAACACATTCTACATTATATTACACAAGACACGCAAAAGATAAATCAAGGTCTCATGTTGGCGTTTAATATGTCAATAACAAACAATGTAACGTTGTTTTAGTCCAATGCAATTAAATATCAAATCATGACTGCATAAATCTACTCCAATAGCAATCTAGAAGAAATATCTTAATAGATTCAGATCATTACAAGATAAATTAACATGGAAAGTTAAGAAATCAAAAAACATATACGCGCACATTTGGCAACAACGATAAACATATTCACGTCATAAACTAATATATCAAATAAAAGACATAAAACCAAGAATCAAGAAACACAAAAACAATCTCATTTTTAAAAGACATTTTTAGATCAAAGATTCAAAATTGCAACGATCTATTACAAGATTCACATCATCAATCAATAAATTCCAACCTATATAAATTATAACATCATTCTAAGATCAAAGATTCAAAATTGGCAACAGCCCATTAACATATTCACATCATGAACCAATGAACCAAAATAAAGACATAAAATCAAGATTCAAGATTCAAAATTGGCAACCACCCATAAACATATTCAAATCACAAACCAATAACAAAATCATAAAAAAAGATTCAAGATTTACAAAACATCATACCATTTTCTATAATATGAACATTTTAGGATCAAAGATTCAAAATTGGTAACAACCCATTAACTCAAATCACAAACCAATACAAAAAAACACAAAAAAAGGATTAAAAGCAATAAGATACCATAAGGATGATTAACAGAAGCAGTATGAAAGATGCCAGAATAAACAGAGCCATCTTTAATATGAACATCAACAGATAAACCAATGAGACACATAGTTGTTAATAACAAGGCATCATTCATGTCTGTTTTTGATGATCTTCTTTCATAACCCATTTGTGTAAAATCAGTGATGAGATCTACCTGACAATGGTAGATTCAAAGGCAAAAAAGGTGGTTAAAAGTTTGAGAAAAAGCGTTGGTTTTTATGGTTTTTGATTTTTTGTATTAGGGCGGCTTTTATGTTTCTACTTGTTGGATTTTGGAGGTTAATGAAAAGGGCTAATTGTAGAAATGCCCAACTTGGGACATGTTTTTTTTTCCTCTCGAAAATGGACTTTTCCCTCATACGATTTATGGGATTTATGCGACATCCGAAAAGTTTACAAAAATGTCTTTATCCCTCAATGATTGGATGTACATGATGCCTATTTTGCTTTAAATATATTTTGTTCAAGTTTTAAATTTATAAAAGTCGATTACCGATACACGCACTAACGGGCAGAGAACCTGGTCGTATATAGTGCAGTAGCTTGGTAAATCCGAGGTCGTCCCAAGAGATAAGATTTAATAGTTCTAATTTGATTATTGTCACGTTTAAAATGGTTTGAAGATTGATTTTAAGAATTACAAAAAAGTAAATGCAATAAAATAAATGGATAGAAGATATCAGGGAGAAAGGCGTGCTAACCTAACCATTTTATTACCAATGCTATGATTACATTTTT
>BQNB010032419.1:0-53189 GCA_026074375.1 Tanacetum coccineum | reverse complement strand
CATGGTAGATATGCTATAGATGTTGAACCAATTCCCTCTCGCAATAAGAACAATCGGGAAGTGCATCTAGACTATATCAAACACCTTAAGGAAAATGTAGAAACCCTTTGCTAAATCATAAAGGAAGCTAAGGTGGAAAGACCATTAGATAGCTCACTTGCATCTGCTTGCCTTTACACTAAACACTCTCAGGATCTGTTAAAATATGTGATTGGCACTTGTCCGAAAGAATTCATTCCACGCGATAAACAGCATGCCTCTACCCCTATAATTAGGAATAAGCAAGTAACCTTTGGTGACCCATTGGAAACTTCAGGCACTAACAGACCAAAACATGTTAAGCAACAAACAATACAAAAGACTAAGTTCCTATTATTCATTCTATAGGAGTAAGAAATGCCACTAAAGCTAGAAGGTCTCAGCCTAAGAGCAAACCAACGCATGATAAGACCTTGCCAGCTAACAGTGTGCCCGAGAAGAAAGTAGAAGATCACCATAGGAACAATAAGTCTAAATTGAGCAAAACGAATCGTGTTGATTCAAGTACTAGCGTTAGGCGTACTGTATTTAATACAAATTCCAATTCAATTTGCAAGACATGTAATGAATGCATTATTTCCTCTAATCATGATAAATGTGTTGAACTTTTCTTGAAGTCTTCCAAAACACCCCCAGTCAGAAAATTATAGAGAGTAAAACAGGTTAAACAAACATGGAAACCCACAGGCAAAGTATTTACCACAGTGGGATATCATTAGAAGCCCACTGGTAGAATATTCCCTTGCCCTTTAACTAGGATTACCAAACCTAAAGTAATGCTTGTAAAACAATGGAAGCCCATTGGTAGACTAATCATGTTAGGAGAAAAGTGCCCTTTAGTTAGGCCTGCTGCACTTAATAGTGGTACCATGCTTCCTGACCCATAGGCAAATAATCCTCCTATGGAATATAATCTTGTTTGCACTAACCAATAGGACCCCAACTGCAATAGGGGATCCAATTTGTCAAAATCTCCATTTTCATCTTTGTTCAAATGCAGGTCGTACAAATCGTCCTTTGGTATTTGGACTCAGGCTGCTCAAAGCATATGACTAGAGATCGCTCACGGCTTAGGAATTTTGTAAAAAAGTTTATCGGGACTATTAGATTCAGAAACGATCATTTTGGTGCAATTATGGGTTATGGAGATTATGTAATTGGTGACAGTGTGATCTCCAGGGTATACTATGTGGAAGGACTTGGTCACAACCTTTTCTTTGTCGGTCAATTTTTCAATTCTGATCTTGAAGTTGCCTTCAGAAAACACACATGTTTCATTAGAGATTTAGATGGTGTGGACCTGATAAGGCAATTTCCCGTGGCACAACTTATACACCATATATGTTTGAAGACATGATTGAGGTCCTCACCCAATTGCTTAATGTCTAAAGCCACCAAGAACAAACTGATTGTGGCATCTCGTTTGAATCACTGAAACAACGAAACCATCAAGATCTTGTTATGTAAAGACTAGAAGAAGGTTTACTGAATCGTCAAATATAGTATAAAATATAAAAACTACAAACAACCAACCACTTACCTTATCTAAGGATTGGTTAGAAGTTTGCAAAATAAGATATATATTAACCGAAAGTTTTTTTCTCGGTCATTTCCCAACGAGCTAGAAATTAAAGGTCGGACCAACGATGGTGATTGATGTTTGAAGAGAAACGGATTGGATTATGAATTAAAGTCCTAAAACTACAGGAAACAAATATTAGGCACAAGGGAACCCTAAAAATTTAAACTAGAAAGAAAACTATGCACGAAAAATGATAACGGGCCCGATAAATGGGCCCAAAAACCTAAATTTTACAAATAAAGTACAATAAACAAATTTCCACTTGCAATATGTTCTAAATGACTAAAAACGAAGTTTAAAAAAAACTAGAACAAAAACCGAGTTAGTTAAGACCAAAAACGAGTCAAAACAAAAACCGGGTTAAATCCCGTTCTTTAAAAAGTGAAATTACAAAATAAAGACCCTACGAAGATAAAAACAATTTTCCTAGAAACTAGATATAAAAATAGAATTTTAAAAAATTTAATATTTTTTTGATAATTTTTCTATTTTTTTTTGAATTTTTTAAGTTTTTAAACAAATTAAATGATAAAAAATACTAAACTATTAAAGAAAAATACCAAAAAATTACAGTAAATACTTTAAACAGTGCTTAATCTAGGAAAAATAAGAACAAGAAAATTCGGCTTATTAATAAGCCGGAATAAGCTAAAACAGCTTATTAAGCATATAACCCAAAAAAGGGTTATATATTTAATTAACCAAACCTCTACCGGATGAGCTAATGTAGCACAGCGGTAGAGGTGTTGGTAAGACTTGGTCGAGGTCTCGGGTTCGAGCCTCGGCTCACCCGGGGCTTCCCGAGTCCCAACCTATTTTTTTTTACAAACTTGTCAATAAGCTAAAAACTAGCAACTTTAAAAAAGGCAACTTTTTTAGTTCTCAAAAATAAGCTCTAAAACGAGCTTATAAGCTAACAGTAGCTTAAAACACTTATCACTCTATTTTTTTTACTTTTTGACTCAATAAGCTGTGAAATAAGCTCGAATAAGCTAAAACTTACCCTAATAAGCACAAATAAGTAAAATGCAGGCAAAAAGGGCAACTAAATAAGCTGAAAACAGCTTAAAAGCTTATTGGCCAAAAACTTAAGGTTTTTGGCCAAATGAGCAGTTAAGCTCAAATAAGCTTAAAATAAGCTGAGAAAAATCTAAAAACAAACTTAAACATAACTAATAAGCTGCAATACACAAATATCTAAAAAGATAAGCAAATAAGCTAAATAAGCTAAAATAAGAAAAATGGCTAAATAACCAAACTGCAGCCCTTAGATAGCTTTTTCAAGCTTAAAAATAAGCCTTAAGATGAAACTTTTAGAGCTTATGGCTTATACCATTGAAAAGAGTGGCCAAAAAGCTTTCAGGAACAACTTTGAAATTATTGAAGAGATAAATACGCCTTTAAATAAGCTATGAAAAAGCCTCCTTATGCATAGTGCTTGCTGAGTAAAACAGCATACACAAATTGTATATGGCACTTTTGAAGCTTAAAAATAAGTGCATATATTGAAATCCAAAAAGCTCAAAGGTTTGAATTTCAAAAACTAAGGCTTAACAAGGCTTGAAGAAAATGGCTTTTGTTGGATTTTGAAAACTAATAAGCTGGGAAAAAGCTTAACAAAGTGGCTGCTTTGTGCCACAGGCAAAACACTTACAAATATAGGCTGTTTTTGACCCAATTGCACAATTTGGTCAAGCACTTCAAAACTAAAAAGTCAAATGCAATTTAACACTCAAAAGAGTAAGCAAAAAGGCTCAAAATGGCTTAATTGGCCAAAGCCCTTAAGCATAACAAAGCTACTGTCTAAAAATGGAGATTTTGGACAGTAAGCTTTATAGACTTGTAAAAAGTGATATTAAAAGAACTAAAAAGCTGGAAATTAAGTCATAACCTCACACTAAATTGGCTATACAAAGTTTGACCATGATAACCCCATTATTTAGGTAATTATGCACTTTTGACCAACTTAGTGGGTCTAAACCAAACACCCCATTAATACAGCTAAAGAGCTGTTTTAAGCGTAATAAGGTGAAATAATGCATGAATTGTTCAAAGACAGTAACAAAACAGCATAAAAGGACATAAATAAGCAAAAATCAATAATGAATAAGCACTGGACTAAGCTAATAAAAGAAAATGACAGTTTATGAGCTATTTGTACTAAAATGATAACAAAGCTTGCACAAGTGAAATTTTAAACTTATAACACCAATAATTTAAGACTAAATAACAATAATAAGCATAATTAACATCACCCAAAAGAAAAATAACACTAATAAGCCGTAAAAAAGCTTAATGCAAAAATAAGCTAAAATGGAAATAGAGAACTTACCAAGCCCTTTGCTCTAAACAAGGAAAATAACTTTTGAAAGCTGAATCTACAAGCTCCAGCTTTTAAATAAGCTGGAATGATCCATAAGCCATCCAAGTTTGGCTTATCATCCAAAATAACAAGTTTGTGGTAATTTGAGTAAGAATTCAATTCCAAGAACCAATTTTTAACTTAACCTTTTCACATTTAAATGATCAAGCTTATAAATTATCTGATTTAAGAGCTTTTGATACAATTAAAGGTAATGTAAGCCAACTAATTATGAAAACTATAAAACGGCTTTTAACTTAAAAACATCAATACCAATCATTAACATTGATAGAAAAGTGGCAAATGCTTACGAATAGATCTATAAATAAGCTGAAATAAAGATAACAAAGACTAATTGAAATTAATTAAGCTATCTATTTCAAGAAATTATTCGCTAATACTAAAGGGTCTATTTTATACTAACATCTTTGTCCTCAGCTCTTCTCATTTGTGTTTCTTCTTGTAGAGCTTTCAAAAGCCATATCTTAACCAATTGTGAAGGCATAGTGCTTCTTTGAATTAATCCCACCAATTACTCGGCTGAATATCATAGAAAAAGGTTGGATTATGCCAACATGGCAAGCCATAATATTGGTGGGAAGAATAGTGAGGAGGGGCAGATGTTACCCATTGAGGGGAGAATGATACACAGGGAGAAAAGGGGGCAAAGAAGCCGTGACTTGTGTCATGTGTTTAGGCGGTAAAAGTCGTTTTGATGGATGTTAACAACAGACATAAGTTTGTGGGACTTGACCTTTACCGCTCAACTTTCTATTCCTTATTGCAAAAACAACCCTTTGTAAAGATACTTTAGTGTTTTGTTCATAATCAGTCCCCCAAAGAATTCAACTTTTTTTCAAAGTTAATCCCTATGTATATGACTTTGGGAATTGACAAATTTGTGTGCCCTCAAAGTCATACTTATTGCATATTTAATCCCATAAAGTCTTCTTGTCTTGACTTAATTTTTGTCCGGGGTAGACTTTCTGATACATTGACTTTTACCACAGCCATTTTTTTATTTTTTTTTAGATTTGCTTCGCTTTTCACACTTCTCCATTCCTGACCCAGTTGTGTCGTTTTTGGCTTTTTTTTTTCGTCCTTTTGTGAATATCCGTTTCCTGCACAACACAAATGCAAAACAAACATATATTTGGCAATTTCTGTCTGTTTTTGGTCATTTAAGCTCATTTTTGATGGACAAAAGTATGTGTATTTAAACACATACCAAAATCCCCATACTAAGATATTGCCGTGTCCTCACGCAATGTTATAGTAAACAATTTATGAAAACTAAATCTCAAATCCCCCTCGACATAATAACCTCGATAAGGTACTAGTGTTCGTCAAGGAGAATTAAAGAATCAATAGCTTCGACAAGTCCGTTTTCAACCAATTTATAACAGTACACTGTACTCTCCCAAAAAATTTGGATTCCTTTTTCTTTCTCGACTACCTGTTTGACTTCCCTTTATTAAATCAAACATTGGATCATTAAAAGAATGAGAATCGCCCATAAGAATAATCTACTGATGTCCTGACGGATAAATTCATCGATCCCTATTTTCACTAGTTCCCAAACTAAGTACATAAAAACGAAATCATCGTACATTACAAGTAAAGGAGCTAACGTCAACCCTACCTTTATAACTATGACTTGTCCAACTTATTTTCCCCCGATAAAAAATTAATTAAGGTGATTTTGTTTAATTTTAAGTAAATGTAGGTCGACAATTTAAAAATTACATTAGTATTATATGTGCATAACGATATTTCGTTAAGAAATCAGGGGAAAAGACTGTAGATCACCCCACCAACCAGCATATTCTCGATAGATCCCAGCGAGTTCGACTTAGGTTAATCAGGTTATCCCCCACAGGAGACTGTTCGGCAATGAACTAGCGGCTACCACCACCCTTATTAGGACGAATTTCATAAAAGATTTTCCATTATATAAACAACACTACTCAAAGCACGCAAACATCAAAAATTTAATGATCTCGTTAAATTGGTGAGATATTCCATTTAGCGACCTCTTTTCTTCTCCGTAAACGACCCATCCTCATCAACTAATCCTAGGTTTTTTGACACCCACGGAGAAATACTAAATCAAAATAGATCTACCTATGGCAACCAACACATTTGAAGTCTTAAAAGCAAGTTTATCGTAGTTCCAAATACACTGAGTTTAGAAAAACATCATTAACCATTAAATTATCCTAATAACTATATATGAAACTACCTCATCCATTTAACCTGACTACAACTCTGCCACGCCTCCGACAATGTATGAGTTAGGTCTGCAACGTCTTTTATTTTAATAGACACCTACTATTTATTAACTCACTATGGCCTTGTTTTGAAGACTGTCAAACCAACGGATGTGACCGCAAAATGAGTACACCTTTATCCAGCCCACAGTTTATTTAAATATATATATAATATGATATAATAAATATAAATATATATAATAAAAATATATAAATATATAAATGAATATATATAAATATAAATGATATATATATATATATATATATATATGTATAAATAATTTTTAAAAAGATAAGAGAGAAAAATTCGTTTTAGAACTCAAGTATAAATCAAACTAAGAAGAATATTTACGTTTTCCAAAAAGAGCTTCTTTTAAGAAAATGTCGGTTTAAAGTTAAAGCAAAATTAAGACACGATATATTAGTCCAGATAAGAGCTTCTTGTAGAAAAAGTGACAAGTACACTTATAAGCTTTTAAAGATATCAAATAATCACTGTTTAGCATCCTACTTGTAAATACACTATCATTTTTTCGTCTTCGCAAATTTAAAATCCCAATAAAAAAAAAGGATCCGCGAAATGCATAGCCTAAAAAACTTTGTTTATTTAAATGTAAAGGACAAAGCTAGGGCTAAACACGCCCGATCGAGTCAAAATTATTCATATTTTCCCATTGTGAAAGTCAAAACTGCGACAAAACACTTTATTTTATTTTTTTAAAATCTTTTTTTTCAAAATATGGTGGTGTAAAACGGATTAGCTGATTAACTTCAACGACTTCATGCAAAAAATCAAATCGAAGATTCCCCGCCCATACTAAAACGCTAAACATCGTCCTCGATGTTATAAAAATGGAAACCAACGTAAAACTCAGTCCGTTTATAGAAGTGTGCAAAAGATAAAACGTTAGTCGATAAATGGATACTGGATTCCCAAAATGAAGCTGAGGCTTTGAAACTCTTGTGGATACTGCAGCACGAGAGTCTACACAATCCGCAAAATCCTGGACATTCAACACAAGCACAGCGAAAACATGGACACACATGGGTAATGAAAATGTAAGCCCTCCTCACCACAAAAACACTATTTATTACACTACTACTGAAGAGCATTGGGTGCCTCCCACGCAGCGCTTGTATAAGGTCGCATGCTTACCCGTCCCCGAATTTAATGGTCGCATGGGGAACGTCTGGAGATCCTGGACAACCTCTTTTTGTACGGACACCCATCCAAGTATGTTATCAAACGAAGACCATTCACTTGAAATATGGCCCGGAGTATAGGATAAACTCGTTACATTGCCATATGTGAAAAACTTATGGTTACAGTGAATGTTCCACTCTAACGGGTCTTAAGCTGCCTGGAAAAACATCAATCTAGAGTTAAATAGGAGACACGATCACCGACAGTTGAAACGCGATTTTTGATCTGGAGTCAGGAAATCACTTTGTTTTCGCCTTGTAAACAAAGAAAATTTCATAGGCATTATCACTAAGTTCATAATTTCGTTGAGCTGAACTTTTCTGTAGATCACCTGCGTTTTTGATAACAAAGTTTGTATGCCTTTAAGGGTCCCTATAAAGCTTTTGTGTGCTCCAATTCAATCGTAGATGACATGCCTTTCCCATATTACAATTTGTACGGATTGCACCCGATGTGTTTGTTAGCATGAGTACGGAAGGGCCAATGCGTCACTAATTATCGACCAAGCGGCACGGTTTCGCCTAACCGTCCATTCAAGAATCATTTTAAGCCACTATTTGATACCTCAACTTGTCCACTTGTTTTTTGTAATGATACGCGGTGGAGAGACATGAGTGACACTGATTTAAAGCATGACCATTGAAAATTGTCATTGCAAAAATGGGTTTCCGTGATCACATATGATTGTACGAGGGGCACCAAATCTGAAAAGAGAGTCTTAAGAAATATGCAACCAACTCGGCATCATTGGAGGGGAGCGATTTTTGCTTCAAACCCAATTGATAAGTAATCGACTGCCACGAGTATGTATTTGTTCCCTCTTAAAGACGGAAACGGCCCCATAAAATCAATGCCCCAAACGTCAAAGATTTCTCAAACTTGGGCTATAGTTTTGTGGCAACTCATCACGTTGCAAATTTTTGAGCTTGACGTTAACAAATTCACATCTGGGTGACAAAGTCCTGGGCCATCCTATGGTAAATCTGTCCAATAAAATCCTGAATCGAAACCATATTAAGCAGTGTAATTGCACCGTAGTGTACACCCCATGGGTCCCCCCCCACTGTGGCAAGCTTTAAGAATGTCAAAAGCTTCTGCCCCGAAAACAACCGCCTAATCCTTGGTCCGCCACATATCTTTAATAGAAAGGGGTCGTTCCCATAAGTAATTTGACATCTTTAGAAAAAGCTTGTTTTTCTGTCTGGGTCGACATACCCATGACAAAGAGTTCCCAGCATGGGAAGTTTGCAAATCACAAACCATGGGGTACATCACACGAATAGCAACGATACCAAGAGTTATTTATATTTTATTATACGAGTGGAAATGGTATTCCGTGAAATCCTGTTCTACGAACTCATATTGGTTGAGGTGTTATCTCAAGCCTGAGAGATGATCGGCTGCAAAAATTTTCCGCACCTATTTTTGACTCGTATGTCAACATCGAATTCTTGGAGCAAAAGATCCACGCATTAATCTTGCCTAAGCATCCTTCTGTATCAAAGAGATACTTAAATAGCAGAATGATCGTATACCACTATGCTCTAAGGACAAAACGAGATATGACCGAAATTCTCAAAAGCGAAAACTACTCAAGAAATACTTTTCGGTCAGTAGTGGTATTGTATCAAGAGCTTCGTCATTGTCTAGAACGGCATGTATGAATGGGTTTGTGAAATGCCGTTGTTCTTTCGATGCCTTAGGACTGCCCAAAGCAAAATCGCTTGCATCACACATGAGTTCGAAGGGCAATTCCCAGTCTGGAGCAATAAATTGAGCCTCGTCACTTTTTCTTAAGTGTATTAAAGGATTCGGAATACACTCTTCATAAGAAAAAAATGGATTCTCTTTTTCATAGCAAGTGGGTCATTGGACGGCGCCAATTTTTATGAAAATCCTAGAATGAAACGACCGGTAAAAACCGGCATGCCCAAGAAAACTACGGACACCTTTCACAGTAGTCGGGTGAGGGAGTTTGGCTATAACTTCTACTTTAGCACGATCAACCTCCAATTCATGACTTAGAAATTTTGTGTCCAAGAACAATGCCCTTCCTTTACCATGAAATGACATTCTCACTAATTTAGTGACAAATTGGAGGTCTCACACCATATTTAACATCTTTCCAATTGGATAGGCATGTAGAAAAGAACCCTCAAAGACCGAGAAGTCTACCAAGAACACTTCATGGTCTTTTGATCATGTCAGGAAGATTGGCCATCATACACGTGAAACGTTGCCGTGCATTGCATAGCCGCCAAAGGCATGCGGCGGTAGCGAATGTTCCGAATGGGCATGTGAATGTATGTCCTTCTCTAGATCCTTCGGGTACAATGGAAATCTGAAAATAACCTGAGAAGCCATCGAGGAAACAAAAGAATAGGTTTCCCGCGATCTTTGAGCATTAGATCCATGAGAGGGCAATGGAAAATGGTCTTTTCGAGTGGCTTCATTCAACTTTCTATAGTCCAAAGCACACCTCTCCACCCTGTGACAATCGAGTTGGTATTAAATCATTATCATCATTCTTGACGACGGTTATACCACCCTTCTTTGGTACACATCGTATCGGTCTTACCCATGACTGTTAGAGAACGATAAGAATTAATCCGGAGCACAAGTGCTGATTTACAACGCCACTCAATATTAATACGTATCAAGGATCTTATAGTATTACCCACATATACACTGAACGAGTTGGTACGAAGACCTCTTCCCATAAGTATTTTTGATGAGTACAAAACTCTTGAATCAACACCTTATAACGGATATTCCAAGCGATGGCTCGCTTTATGGGACTTGATAAACCTTGATCGAGCGTGCCTCTTCCTCAATCATTAAATCTTTCGCAATTATGACTGCAACTTTGTCGTCGCCTTCCAAAAATGTTTATTCTAAATAGGGTGTGGCTTACTTTGAGTACAACCTCGGGAGGCTCATCAAAAGTGAATTAGCTTCAACAACTTTAAGTTCTACCCGGATTCCGGTTAATAACCTTAATGATACGAGAGGAATGCAACTGATTACTAATGACTGCATCTTAAGAATAAGGATGTCACCCTCTGGACATAGTAAGTACAATCAAATCCTCTAGAAATTGGCTCTCATCGACAGCTTAAAAAAGCATTTGCATCTACAATGAAGGAGAAAACACTATCCTCTGATAAGGAGATAGAGTTTGGGAAGAATTTAAAAACAATGATCGTAAACCGGAGAGTATATTACCGGTGTATCAACATGAATCAAAAAAACCTAGAACTTCTTGCGAGTATTCTTCACAGCCAAATAAATGACGTCGATTCGTTTCGCCGACATATGATTGTAAATTGGCCGATAGTATCTCGAAGTTTGTGTTCTAGAATGAAGGTGATGGCTCTTTGCCAACACGAAGAGGTAATTTCACCTCTTAAACTCTATAAAAGCAGCGACGGTCCTTTAAGAAAACTTCTCCCGATAATTAAAGAGTTATCGTGGTCAGGTTCAAAATAAACGACAACAAAAACGCTGGAAACCTGGAACTTGGAACTTATCCCACCATTAAACAGACCGATCTTTAGCAATACCGATCGGGTATCAGTGATTGAACGGTCTGCAAGCTCATAGCGACATGCAGGTTGGGGTTTAGTTCTGGGAAGAGAGAGATCATTCTAGACGGAATATGGCATAACATAGAAAGCATGCGCGCGAGATCGTCCAAAGGCTTGCATGTATTAATCCTAGAAAATCCACATTGGAATAAGAAATACGTGCCAGGTAGCCCCAAGTTTTTAACGTTAACAGTTTATGATGACCGATGAGCAACTTCTCGTTCAATGGGTACTACATTTCACTCACTTCACTTTGTTTCCGAGTAAGTTTTTAGAGTCCTAGGCAAATTTCGTCATAAGGGTCAAGCATCCGAAAAGCTTAATTACAACTCAAATCTCTAAAGATTTCGTAGAATTTCTCAATTTGGTCGTTAGCTTTTTCACGGCGCCTTTCATCATTTCTTCTTGAAGGAAATGGAATTGATGTTCGTTGGTTAGGCATTGGAGCACTAACGGGATCAACATCTGGCTCGGAAGTTTTAGGATTATTGCGATTGGACTATGAAAACCAGAGTTGGCGTCTTCGTGCTTTTGTTATTAGTGGGAAGCAACGGTCCTTAGTAACCTGCGGAATCACAATTCATCACTACGGAGAGAAGATGAAGTAGAAGGAATCGCGGGTCCTTGATATGCAACACCACTTCGGGTGGTGATACCTTTCAAATCTTCCTTCGGGTTGGTAATGGTGTTACCCGGGAGAGTTCCCGAACCTGAAGTAGAGGCGGTATTCATTTTGATAAAGTTACTTAGCATACTTTCAAGCCCATTTGATCGAAGAAGCCAATTTTATTAATTGATCTAAGCAGGTTTGCCCTGGTTGTACATTCCTCATAACCCCATCATTACCTTTACGTATCTATCAAAATCGTCTTAGACACACCTTGATGTTTGAGGAGCAGGAGCTTGGTAAACGGGATCAAGATAAGCTGAGGGTAATTTAACCTGGGGTTGATAAATTGGTCCTTGACTGAAATTATTACCCTAATTTTGGTTAAAATTGTTCCCCCGATTTTGGTTGAAATTGATCCCCTGATTTTGGTTGTTTTGATGGCTTTGCATAGGAGGAAAACCGGGAGGTCGAATTTGGTTTGCAACCATTGGAGGTCGGGCACTGGTATTCCCTTGATTGAAATTGGCTCGGCGCTTGAAAACGTAAGCATGAAATATTGTAATGATAAACATTGCCCCATCGTGGCGGACAACTTTGATACGAATGAGCTCCACCGCAAGTTACACAACTTCCACGCCCGTGCTTATACGGACGCGGGAGCTTGGTATTGATTTTTCATATAATGAGCAAAGCTTTTGACCATAGACATTATTTCGAGATCAGTCGGACGAGATACCGGAGGTGGAAGTGCTTGTACTCACTTTAGCAACAACGGGTTTGCTTCGTGAATTATGAACTTTGGATTTGCTCTCGATGATTTTTAGACATTCTCGGGGCATTTTATCCAGAAAGTTACCACCTGCGGCGGAATTCAATGAATCTTGATCATTTGAGTTCAGGGCATTATAGAATGAAATCCGAGTTGAATGCATTCCGAAAACCCATGATGCGGGCATTCCCCAAAGAAGATCATTGAAACGGACCCCAAGGCTTCATAAAACTAGATTCGTCAAATCTTTGCTGAAATCTCGAGATTTCATTCTAAGAATTTGTCGTTTTAAGAAGAGGAAAGAATTGTTATGAATTTCGACACAAGAATCATCCCATCTAAGAATCGATTCGGGGGGTTCAAGTTTCAAGCCAAAACTTGCTTCTCCCTCGATGGAAAATGGAAAAGCATAAGCTTAACCGACGACCGACGTGACGTTCTGGGAACTTCACGTAGAAGAATGGATCTTGTTGAAATATCGTATGTGACATGTGGGTCTTCTTTATCAAGTCCAAAAATGCTTGTTATTTGAACAAGATTAAGTAACCATGCATATCTCAAAAATGTTTGCGTTGATCTCAGGAACAACGATCGCATCCAGTAATCCCTCGGTGGGTGCCTCTATCAATGAGCCATAGTTCGCTTATCGATCCATCGTAACTAAGGGAGATTGAAAGTTTCTTGATTGTTGGTTGGTTTCTCAAGAATTATTTATTCAACAGAAGTTTTGTCGTACCTGTGGTTGTTGACGTCTACGGGATGGAGAACGAGTGCGAATGCACAAAATAGAAATTCCAAAAAGAAATTACACAATTTTTTTTGTTTGGTTTTACAATGAATTATTCACAATTGATAATTAACTGGCAATGAGATAAGAAACTTCAACAAAAATCTACTTACTTCCACGGTAGCTACTCAAAAAGAATAACGCACATGTTGAGAGCGGAGGAGTAGAATAGCGCTAAGCTTATTTCTCTTTTTCGATCGAAGATACTCGGAACAACCCCCTTATACCCACTTTATAGTTAGTTAACTTTTCAAGGTGAGCGTATGTCCGTAAGAGACACAAAAGGCAAGGTTTTAAATCTTTTGTTCGAGTTGGGAACCCAACATGTTCACCGGAAGTTATTATGATAATTACCTCAATTGAAATATATAATTTTGGATATTTTTTACCAAGTTGTGAATTTTATTTCTTTATGGACTTTTATTTTATATTTTTGGATTTTTCTTTGTTTTTTAGATAATAAGTTATCCTAATAAAAGAAAATGAAAAATATTTTTGTATTTTTTATATTTTATAAAAGAGAAATATTCACGATTTCAAACACAAATTGTCAAACGGTAACGATAATCTTATACACAGCCTCCCGACAGCGCGCCAAAAATTGTAATACGTCAATAATATAAATATATAAATAATAAATAAATAATAATATATAATATATATATAATATATATATATATCAATATATATAGTAGTAGAATATAAAAGAAATAATATATATATATATATATATAATAACAAGCAAACAACCAACCACTTACCTTTATCCAAGGATTGGTTAGAAGTTTGCAAAATAAGATATATATGAGACCGGAAGTTTGATTTCCCGGGTCGTTTCCCCTACGAGGCGTGAATTTGATAAACGGATAACGATTGAGTGATTGATGTATGAAGAGAAACGGATTGGATTATGAATTAAAGGCCTAAAACTACAGGAAACAAATATTAGGCACAAGGGAACCCTAAAAATTTAAACTAGAAAGAAAACTATGCACGAAAAACGATAACGGGCCCGATAAATGGGCCCAAAAACCTAAATTCTACAAATTAAGTCAAATAAACAAATTTTCACTTGCAATATGTTCTAAATGACTAAAAAACAAAGTTTAAAAAGAAACTAAACCCAAAATCGAGAAGTTAAGAACCAAAACGAGTCAAAACAAAAACGGGATAAAACCCCGTTCTTTTAAAAAGTAAATTACAAAATAAGACCCTAGCGAAGAATAAAAATAATTTTTCCTAGAAACCTAGATATAAAAAAAAAGAATTTTAAAAAAACGTTGATATTTTTTTGATAATTTTTCTTATTTTTTTTATGAATTTTTTAAGTTTTAACAATTTAAATGTTTAAAAAATACTACACTATTTAATGAAAAATACCAAAAAATTACAGTAAATACTTTAAAACAAGCCTTAATCTAGGAAAAATAAAACAAGAAAATTCGGCATATTAATAAAGCCTTGAATAACTAAAACATCTTATTAAAGCATATAAACCCAAAAAAAGGGTTTATATATTTAATTAACCAAACCTCTACCGTATGACTAATAGTAGCTACAGCTGTAGAAGTGTTTTGTAAGACATGGTCGAGTCTCGGTTCGAGCCTCTGCTCACCCGGGGCATCCTAGTCGCCAGCCTATTGTTTTTTTTTGCAAATTTTTTTTACACACTAGTCAAAACTAAAAACTAGCAACTTTAAAAAGGCAACTTTTTGAGTTTCTCAAATATAACACTAAAACGAGCTTATAATCTATCATTATCTAAAACACTTATCACTCTATTTTTTACTTTTTTGACTCAATAAGCATGAAATAAGCACGAATAAGCTAAAACTACCCTAATAAGCACAAATTAGTAAAAATGCAGGCAAAAGGCAACTAAATAAGCTGAAAACAGCTTAAAAGCTTAATTTTGGCAAAAGAACTTAAAGTTTATAGGCCAAATGAGCGTTAAGCTCAATAAGCTAAAATAACTGAGAAAATCTAAACAAACTTAAACAAAACTACTAAATCTCAAATAAACACAAATAAGCTAAAAGACAGGCAAATTGAGCTAAATAAGCTAAATAAGAAAATGGCTAAATAACCAAACTGCAGCCCTTAGAATACTTTTCAAGCTAAAAATAAGCTATAAGATACTTTATAAAGCTTAAATGGCTTATACTATTGAAAAGAGTGGCCAAAAAGCTTTCAGGAATAGCTTTTGAAAAGTATTTTGAAAGAGAAATAAGCCCTTAAATAAGCTTGGAAAAAGCCTAAGCACTAAGTGTAGATGGCTTTTTGAAGCTTAAAAATAAGTCCTTATTTGAATTCCAAAAAGCTCAAAGTTTGAATTTCTAAAAAACATATGCATTAAAAAGCATGTAGAAAATGTATTGGATTTAGATTTTGAAAAACTAAAAGCTGGGAAAAGCTTATCAAAGTGGCTGCATTGCACAGGCAAAACACATAGCACCATAGTCTTTTTTTGACCACATTTCACAATTGGGTCAATGCATGCTTCAACAAAAATTCAAATGACAATTTAACACTCAAAAGTATATGACAAAAAAGGCTCAAAGTGGCTTTGCCAAAAGTCTTAAGCAATAAGCAAAGCATACTGTCCAAAAAGGGGAATTTGGACAGTAAGCTTTATAGACTATGCAAAAGTGATTTTTAAAACTAAAAAGCTGTTAAACTAGCTTAATCTAACACTCAATTGGCTAAACCAAAGTTGACCATATAACCCATTTGGGTTATTAAGCACTTTTGACCCACTTTGGGTCTTAAACCAAACACCCCTTTAAGACAGCTTAAGAGGCTGTTTAAGCTTAATAAGGGTGAATTAAGCTATGAATTTCAAAGACAGTAACTAAAACATGCATAAAAGACATAAATATAAGCAAAAATCAATAAAGAATAATCACTGAAATAAGCAAATAAAGAAAAAGATGTTAATTATCTAATTGTGACTAAAAATGAGATAAACTTGCTACAATGAAATTAAACTTAAAACACTATATATTTAAGCACTAAATAACAATAAAAGCATAATTAAGCATACCCCAAAAGAAAAATAAGCACAAAAAAGCTGTAATAAGCTAATTCTAAAAATAAGCTAAAAATGAAATTGATAACTTACCAAGCCCTTTGCTCTAAACAAGGGGAAATAAGCTTTTGAAAGCTGAATCTACAAGCTCCAGCTTATTAGAAATAAGCTGGTATAGTCCATAAGCTCATCCAAGTTTGGCTTATCATCCAAAATAACAAGTTGTGGTAACTTTGAGTAAGATTTCAAGTCCAAGTCCAATTTTTACTTAACCTTTTCACTTTTTAAATGATCATAGCTTATAAATAAGCTGATTTAAGAGCTTTTGATACAATTAAAGGTAATTAAGCAACTTAATTATGAAAACTTAAAAACGGGCTTTTAACTTAAAAACTTCAATACTTCTTAACTTGAAAGAAAAGTGCATAAAGCTTACAAGTAATGCTAAAAATAATGTTACTGAAAAAAAGATAACAAAGACTAATTGAATAATACATAAGCTATTCGAATCATGATATTATTCGCTAAACAAAGGTTCTATTTATATACATCATTTGTCCTCAGCATCTTCTCTCTTGTGTTTCTTCTGTGAGAGGCTTCAAAACCATGATCTTAACCATTGATGAGCTGTGAGCTTGCTTTGAATTAAATCCCACCATTGAATTGGCCTAATTTCATAGAAAAAGGTAGAATGCCAATATGGCAAGGCAATATATTTGGTGGGAAGATCTGTGGAAGATGGGAAAATGTTTTAACCCATAGGAGGGGAAGAAAGATTCACAGGGTAAAAAAGGCAAAGAAGCCAGTTTACATTGTTCCTGTATTTAGGCGGGGAAAAGTCGTATTATGGCTGTTAACAACAGACCACAAGTTTGGGGACTTGACACTTTCAGCCCCTCAATCTTCTTTTCCTTTTTGCAAAAACAACCCTTGTAAGATACTTTAGGGATTCGGCAGAATCAGTCCCCCAAAAAATTCAACTTGTTTCAAAGATAATCCCTAAGTATATGACTTTAGGAATTGTCAAATTTGGTCCACAAAGCATATTTTTGCATATTTTAATCCCTTATATACTTTTGTCCTTGGGCTGATTTTTTCGGGTTGACTTTCTGTTGACTATGAATTTACCAGCTTTGAATTTGGCTTTGTTTTTCACACTTCTCCATCTGTGCCCCATTTGGTCATTATTTGGCTTTGTTTACGTCCTTTGTGAATATCGCGTTTCCTGCACAACACAAATGCCAAACAAACATATATTTTGGCAATTTCTTCTGTTTTTGGTCATTTAAGCTTATTTTTGATGGACAAAAGTATGTGTATTTAAACACATACCATTTACCTAGGTTGAAGATTGAAAAAGATCATTTGTGTTCCGCATGCCAACTTGGAAAGAGCAGGAAAGCTACCCACCAACCCAAAATGGTTAACACCATTATGGAAGTTCTACACACCCTTCACATGGATTTATGCAGACCACTGAGAATCCAGAGTATTAATGGGAAGAAATACATTCTAGTAATCGTCGATGACTATTCAAGGTTTACATGGGTGAAGTTTTTTGCGCTCAAAGGACGAGACTCTAGATTTTGTCATCAAACTGTTTAAACAACTTCAAGTTGGTCTCAACAAGACTGTCAAGAACGTGCGGACTGATAATGGCACAGAATTTGTCAATAAAGACTTAAATGCCTACTATGAAAGTGTCGGCATCACTCACGATAAAACTGTTTCGAGAACTCCTCAGCAGAACGGCGTTGTCGAACGACGAAACCGCACTCTTGTGGAAGCTGCTCGGACTATGCTGATCTTCTCTAAGGCTCCGCTATTTCTTTGGGCAGAAGCTATTGCTACTGCATGTTACACCCAAAACTGGTCCCTAATACATACTCGTCACAACAAAACCCCATATGAACTTGTGCATGACAAGAAACCGGATCTTTCTTTTCTTCGTGTCTTTAAAGCTCTCTGCTACCCAACAAACGATAGTGAAGATCTTGGCAAATTGAAAGCTAAAGCAGACATTGGGTTCTTTGTTGGTTACGCACCAAACAAGAAGGGTTACCGAATCTACAACAAATGAACCTGCCAAATCATGGATACCATTCACGTTACATTCGATGAGCTGACTGGGCAAACGGCTCCTGTACACTCCAATCTAGGTCTCGCACCTAACCTTTTGATGTATGGACCTATCAGTTCAGGGCTCGTACCCAATCCTCCTCCTGCAGCACCTTATGTACCTCCTACCAACAAAGAATTAGAGATTTTGTTCCAGCCAATGTTTGATGACTATTTTGAGCTACACATTGTTGATCGACCGGTACCTCCTGCTCATGCAACTCAAGTTCTGGTCAATCTAATCAATCCATCGGTATCCATCTCTATTAATCAAGATGCATCCTTGGGCAGTCATTCACCATCATCTTCGGATCATCAATCTTCTTCTGTACACTATGGTGTTGCAGCTGAGGACTCTTTTGAAGTAAATCCTTTTGCTCTAGCTGATAACGAACTCTTCATTAACACGTTTGATCCAGACCCAAGCTCTGAAGCATCATCATCCGGGGAATTTATGATAGCTGAATCCAACCAATCCACTCAACCTCATGAACATCTCCGAAAATGGACCGACTCCCATCCGATTAATAATATTATTGGGAACCCTTCTCGGCCTGTATCCACCCGTAAACAGCTTAGTACCGATGCCTTGTGGTGCTTCTACAATTCTTTACTGTCGAAAGTCAAACCGAAAAACTTCAAATCTGTTATCACTGAAGATTGTTAGTTTGAGGCCATGCAAGAATAAATCCATGAATTTGATCGACTACAAGTATGGGAATTAGTACCACCTCCGGACTCTACCATGATTATTGCTCTCAGGTGGATATACAAGGTGAAACTTGACGAGTATGGTGATGTGTTGAAAAACAAGGCACGATTAGTAGCAAAAGGATATTGTCAAGAGGAGGGTATTGATTTTGAGGAATCCTTCACCCCGGTTGCCAGACTTGAAGCTATCAAAATCTTCATTGCTAATGCTGCCAACAAAAACATGACGGTCTATCAAATGGATGTGAAGACTGCATTTTTAAATGGCTAACTTAAAGAAGAAGTCTATATCAGCCAACCAGAGGGCTTTGTTGATCTAGATCATCCGCATCACGTCTATCGTCTGAAGAAGTCACTTTACGACTTGAAACAGGCACCACGGGCGTGGTATGACACTCTGTCGAGGTTTCTTCTGGCTCACGGATTCTCCAAGGGTGTGGTTGATCCAACTCTCTTTATTCGGAAAATAGGCAAACACACTCTTCATGTTTAAATATATGTTGATGATATTATATTTACCTCGACTGATCCTAGAGATTGTGACCGTTTTTCTAATGAAATGAGCTCTAAATTTCAAATGTCGATGATGGGTCAAATGTCCTTTTTCTTAGTTTACAGATATCTTAGTATCCCGAAAACCAGAGGCATTTGTATCATAAACACAATCTAATTATGCTACTTGAAATTTTTAAAGAAATTTGAGATTTTCATAAGAGTACCCTGTAGACACTCCCATGGTGGGAAGCGATCAAAACTAGATGAGGGACCTCTTCGGGATCCCTATTGATCAGAACTCGATATGCAGGTATGGTTGGATCCCTGATGTTATCTCACAGCCATAGACCTGACCTGGTTTTTGATTGTGCCGTGAGTTGTTAGATATCAATCTACGCCCACTAACCGCACCTTGATAGACAGTTAAACGGGTCTTTCGTTAAGGCTCCAAGGCACCATCAAACATGGGTCTTTAGTAACCAAAGAGACACTGCCATGGCACTAACCGCAACGCAGATGCAGAACTGCAGGTTTTAAGACACACGAAGAAGCACATCGGAAGTGCTAAGTTTCCTTGGTGATACGTTAGTGAGCTGGTCTTCAAAGAAGCAAACTAAGCTCATCTAACTCTTAACAAGGCTAATACTGATATGTCTGGATGCTGTGCACAAAGAATGTGGTGAGTCTCATTGTCAGAATATATGGCTATGCAACAATCATGTACCTCTGTATTGTGACAACAAAAGTCCATAACACTCTGCTGCAACAAATATTCATAACTCACGATCTAATCTATTAAACATATAAAATAAGTAAAATGAGCTTTAATTGTTTGGTTGTGAGCTTTTGGAAGGAGAGCCAGTTAAGGAAGGGCTCTCAAGGACTTATACTAGCTTATTTCTAATAAGCCAGAGCTGTTGATTAAGCTCAATTAAGCCTTAGCTTCTGTTTAGCTGAAGCCTTTGTAAGTGTTCATTTAATATCTTTGTACTTTAAATTTTAGCTTAATAATTGCTTATTTGCTTACTAGCTTTGCTAATCTGCTTATATTGTTACTTAATTGAGCTTATATCTGTTTCATTTTGCTTATTATTCATTTCTATCTATCTGTTTTCAGCTATTGTAGTCTAGATTGTATTTTGCTTCTTATTGTCTTAAAAATCATATAAAATCCAAAAAAATATTAAGCATAGTGTGTAGATCTTTAATTCTAGCTTATTTAGTGGTTAATTTGTGTTTATTAAGCTTGTTAAAAGTTGTTTGTTATCTGGTAGTTAAGTTTCAATTATTAGATTTCAAAATCATTAGTTTAATCAAAACTGTCAATGTATAAAGGAGTGTTTGGATCTAAGCAGTTTGACCTCAAATAGTCAAAGCATTTTGGTAAATTCACTTTAGACAACTGAGTTTTCAAAAATAATCAAGTTTTAAAAAGGTTTTGAGGTCTAGTTTAAGTTTTAATTCATTTTATGGTTTAATTTGGTATCTCAGCACCAGGGCACTTTTCTACTTTCCTTAAGCTTGCTAAGAATTGAACTAAGCCATCCAAGGCTTGGTTTGTGTTTGTTTTGAGTTCAATAGCACTCATTAAGAGTGTGCATTGCAGGATTGACCACATAGGTCACCTGCAATTGTGTTTTGGTCTTTGGCCATTTACACTACCAGCAGTAACTAAAGTAGTTACTACTGCTGTCATTTTTGATTCATTTTAGCTAGTAATTTTAAGATTTAGGTTCTAAAATTCAAGTTAATTATAGATTAGACATAGCTTAAGTTAGATCAAGTCTTAGTTTTCATTACCTAGCTTAGATTCTTAGGTACATTTACTTTTAAAAGTCATTAAAAACTTAAAAAAGCCAAAAACAGCAGGTATAGAACTTAGCTCTTAATTCTAAATTCTTAGCTTTTAGAGTTAGGTTTTATTGTTGATAATCATAGCTTATAAGTAGTTCATTTAGTTTTCAAAAGCTCACTTCCTATCTTAGTCTAATATGCACTTTAGCTTAATTTCCTTTTGAGCTTTTAGTGTATGTTTTTGAGTTTGCTATTTTGAATTTCAATTTAAGTTAGCTTATAGTGTTAGTGGTCAAATTAGCTTGTTACTTTTAGGTTCTTCATATCATTAGTTTTCAGGATTAACTTTTGGTTTTAAATTTAAGCTTAAATTGAGGTCTGTGTGTTCATTTAAGAGAAAATAAGCTTTTTGGCTCTCAAAGAGCTACTTACTGTAACAGCAGCTTTCATAAGCTCTTAGAGAGCTTAATTTTAAGTTTCAGTTTATACTTGTTTTGTAAAAAGTGCTTAAAAACTTGTCCTTAACAGCTTTGAGCTTTTAGATTTCAAAAAATAAAAAACAAATGCAAAAGGATGTTAAGCCACCTTCGAAACCACGAATTCTTGCCTTTGGTCCTTACCCAAAGAACTTTACATTGGGCATACATTAGATCATTTCCACCACATCCCTTTCCATTTAATTAATATAGCCATCTTTCTTTTCCTTTTCAATAAAAAGCCGTAGCTTAAATCTGCTTATTAGGAGCTTATTCGTTTAGCTTTTTGATTTTTCTTATTTTTCCTTAGTACCTGGTAGCATCTTAGACTTTTCCTGAATTTTTCACATTTTTCCATTAATTAGTTTATTTTCTATGATTTTTCGAATGTTTAAATTTTAGGTAATTAACATTAAAAATAAAGTTTTAGAAAAATACAAAAAAAATAGTTTTTTTTTTAGCATTATGTATAATAATTTTAGGTTTACATTTAGAAAAATCATTTTTACCTCGTTTAGATTTTTATTTTGATTTTTAAGCTTTTATTTTTAATTTAAAATAGGATTTTATTTTAATTATAGTTAAAAATAGTTTTCTGAGTTTTTATGTTATTTTAGACTTTTCTAAGTTTTAAAATTATTTTTTAGAATTTTTAGGACTTAATTTGCTATTTTCTAGGATTTAATTAGGTTAAATTAGTTTTTAATTCATAATAAATTCAAAAATAATCACAAAAATATTTTTCTTTTTCTAAAAATTTTCTTTTGTCTTATTTTAGATTTAGAAACTTAGTTTGCAATTTTAAAGTTTAATTTTTGTAATATTGGCTTAATTATCGGTTTTTATTTGCTTCCCCGTTTTATAATTGTTTTAGTACTTTAATTACTTTTGTGTGTTTATTTTATTTGTTGTCTTTACTTAGTAGTAATAGATACTGAAAAAATATCTTTTCTTCATTCAACTCATAATCGAATTAAAAGTTGTTTCAATTTCACTAGTCGTTGGGAAACGCTTCGGGTGATCATTCTTCCCGGGTTAAATATACGGTATATTATATATTATATATATCTTTTAGAGTGAGTTTTTTTAAAGGAGGTCTTTAGGACAAAGTTCTTAATCTGCTCTTTTGAACTTATATTTTATTTTATTTCGTATCTTTGTTGAGTAGATTAACATGTTTTGGTTAGGAGCTACATGGATATTACGGATCAAACTTTGATTTTTGAATGAACTTTTGATATGAATATTATAAGTTTGATGTTTTTGAACTTAGACTCTTTAATTTCCGTTTGGTCACCACTTATCTCGGATATAGGTCGAAAGACTCCAGTTAAGTGATTATTTCAAAGTTGTTTGTCTATGACAACTAGACCTTAGCCTTGTGATGATTGGCTAAGTAAACGAAAATTAACCTAAGTGCAAAAGGGTTTAACGCTAAACCACGTGTCTAACGAACTTGGTTTAGCAAGCTTATATTACTCATCATCAAACACGGATTACACCTAAAGCAATTTCATAATTAAAGATAAAGGCCGAAAGGGTTTTTTATTATGAACAATAGACAATCTTTTTAAGCAACTAAACATTCTTAAATTGATTATAACTACATTCATGAATCATTCACCTACTCAAGTTTATCTATAATATTCCTAGTTCCTTAACCAAACATGTCCTTTAAATCATTGAATTAGACCATTATCTTTAGACCCATGACAATCTATAAGATAATCCTTTTTCGTAATATTACTGACTTTGTCTTAGAATTACCAGTCTCTTGTGGAACGACCTGACTTACCTACAATACTATATTACAAACGAGGGTTATACTTTTACCCGTGTGTTTCTATATAATTGTTCGGTATTTTCCATATTATAAATTTAAAGCTTTTGAAACACATCAGATCTTCATCAACCTTCTTTCCATCATCACTAGAAGGTTTGGATCCATAATCATGAGAACTCTTTGGATCTTGGGAAAATGGTAGATCAGCAGTCCATAATGGTAGCAAAATGTAATCTTTGACAGGTTCTGTCTCCTTTCTAGCTTGACCTGCATTATCACTTGCTTTTGTACCTGTAAAACCATTAGACTGTGTACCTGTAACAATTGGCTCATAATTCATTTTTCTTGTTAGTGCATCAATATCAAATAGCCAATTTGGTCCACTACCTACAACATTAGGTGTACTCTCACTAAACCTAATATGCAAGTTTTCTTCTACTATCCTTGTTCTACTATTGAATACTCTAAAGGCTTTACTATTCAAAGAGTATCCAACAAAGAAACCTTCATCAGTCTTACATGACACCCAAATGGTCTCATAAAACTTAAAGTTGGTGTTCTACCATGAAAAAGTTCATATGGGGTCTTGTTATGAGGCTTAACTACTAACACTCTATTTTGCACATAGCAAGCAGTATTAACTGCTTCTGCCCAAAAAGTAGTTGGCAACTTAGAATCAGCTAGCATAGTCCTAGCAGCCTCAATTAGTGTCCTATTTCTCCTCTCAGCAACTCCATTTTGTTGAGGAGTTCTAGCTACACTAAATTGTCTCAAAATACCCTTCATCTCACAAAACTGATTCATTTCTCTATTTTTGAACTCAGTCCCATTATCACATCTAATCACCTTAACCTTGTGATCTACTAGATTTTCTATCCCAGTTATAAAGGACTTAAGAATGCCACTAGTCTCATCCTTAGTAGCTAGAAAGAAAACCCATGTAAACCTACTGTAATCATCTGTGACAACTAGGCAATACATTTTCTTCTTAAGGCTTTTTACAAATGTTGGACCAAACAAGTCCATATGCAACAAATGTAAAGGAAGACTGATTGAGTTCTCTATTTTGGACTTACAAGAGGCTCTGTGCTGCTTTCCCTTTTGACAAGCAACACATGTTTGATCATTTTCAAAAACTTTTAAAAGTAAACCTCTTACAAGATTTCCTTTAACCAATTTATTCATGGTTTTAAAATTTAAATGACCTGGCCTTCTATGCCCAAGTTTAGATTCATCAGATGTGGCTTTTGCAAAAAGGAAAGTTAAACCTCCTTTAGGAATTATGTTCTTTAAATCAACACTATACATATTGTTCTTTCTAGGAACTCTAAGTAAAATATGACTTTCATCAATTAACTTAAAGTTTGGAGATAAAATAATACATTCAGTGTCATTAAAAAGAACACTATTCTTTTTATCACACATTTGTGAGACACTAAAGAGATTAAACTTTAACTCTCTCACAAAATACACATTTTCAAAATCTAGATTACCAGTTTTAATGGTACATTTTCCTGTGATTTTTCCTCCTTTGGGGTTCCCTCCAAAAGCAACATATCCTCCATCTATCTCTTCATAGTCTGTAAGATAGGACATGTTCCCTGTCATGTGCCTTGAGCATCCACTATCAATCACTCCTTGATCTTGTAAATCTATTTGTGGATTGCCCTGCACATTAGATAAGAAAATCAGCTTCTTTTGGGGACCCAATCCATCACTAACTTGGATCTGCCTTATGCATCTTTATAATTAAACTTCTTTAGGGCAATTAATGCACTGTTGTGTTTAGAAACATGGTCTAAAACTTTATACTTTGGTTTCCAAACCCAACAAGCTGAGGCCTTAACAACATTAAAATTATTTCCCTTAATAGCATTAACTACTGCTTTTGGCCTAGCAGTATTAAATTTTTTACCCCTAACAGTATTAACCCTTTGATTAATATTACTGTTTTTAAATGTTGTGTTCTTATGAATGGGCCTCTTAATAGTTAAATGTTCTGTTTTTAGAAAGATATGACATTGATCTAGGAGCATTCACTGTTGTTTTTGAGTAAGCATCATTAACTTGTCTAGCAGTATTAATTGATACTAAGCTAGAATTTATTAGTACTGCTTTTGGAACCATGTTGTTTTTAGCACAAGGGTTGTTGGATCGTTTTACTGAATAGATCTTAACTTTCAGCTTGCAAAGAGTTTGCTCCTTTAGATAATTCTAAAGAAATAATAATGAAACACTGAGTAAACACTATTGATTATGCAGAATCTAATCAATAATGATAAGAAGAACAATATTAAATATCACAAAAGAACTTTTATATTAAACCTTGAATTTGCCTAGGTTACAGATTACAAACTATGATTACTATTCGATCTCTATGATCTGTGTAGAACTATATCTACTAACTATGCCTAGGGTTCCTTTTATAGACTAAGGAAACCCTAATGGGCTTTACAAAACGCGTATAAAGATAATGCATATCCTTTCCTAAGATATCTCATGCATATCTTTAACTCTAACTAATTTTTACGTAAGCAGACTTAACTATTACATAGAAGTATTAACTATTCAACACTATTCTGATCAGTATAACTATTTTGTATGTCAGTACTAATTATAACTAGCTGGTACTATAACTATCTAAAACTGCGTTGGGGGGTACTAAGTCAGGAATGCATATAATTCCTAACAATTCCTCTCCTAAAACATGATTGTTTAAACTTCATGTTTCTTTCGTTTATCTTCTTGAAATCTTGGGAGATGTTCAAACACTCTGTTCAAATCTGATCTTGTTCTTTGTTAATTTGCTTCTTTTAGCTATCCATCATTCATCACAGCAATACAACATCAACATCCAACTAAGTTTGGCTTATGTGTTTTTGGTAAACTACCAGCATTAACGATTGGATATTCCTTTTACATTAGCCGTTTGCTCGGGGGATAGCAATTCTTCATTGTAAAAAAAAGGTAATTGATAACCTTATAGTTTTTGAGTTAAACTATCAACTTATCAAAGGTATTGACTTGTCTTTACCAAAAAGCCGTTTGCTTTGGACTAGTCAATGCTTTATTGCCATAGCATGGTCATTGGATAAACCATATAGTTTTTTAGCAAACTAATCAGCTATCTACATTATTTGATTAGTCTTTACCAGGAACTATTTGATCCTGGATAGCCAACTCTTAACTGTGATGCATGGTAGTTGAGAAAACCTACAATTTTTGGCAAATTGTCATCCATAAACGGATTTGAGAAGTCTTTACCAGCCTAAGTCATTTGATCAAAGATTGTGATTATTATGAAAAGAAAATGGCAAGAGAGGCTGAGTTTAAGAAACAAAGGGTTTTTAATACTGGCAATGGGGTGGCAAAACCAGTATGGAACAATGCACACAGGGTTAATCATGCTAATCACTTTGTACCTAGACCAGTACAACTTAATGCTGTTAGGCAAAATGTTAATTCTGTTAGGCCTAATGTTAATACTGGTAGGGTAAATGTTAATTCTGTTAGGCATCATGTTAATTATGTCAGGACTAATGTTAATACTGGTAGATCTAAACAACCAGTACCTAACTGTAACTCAAACAGTTTTAGTCCTGTAAAACCCCAGGTGAATATGTTTAATCAAAGAAGTCATTTTTCAAAATCACATTCACCTGTGAGAAGACCCATTGTTAGAAATACAGCAAGAATGTCTTATTCTCATGCTGTAAAGGGAAATTGGGGCACTGCTGTTAAGACCTCAGCAGGTTATAATTGGAGGAACTCTAGACCAAACTCCAATTGTGATAGTGGACCAACTTTTATTAGAACTGTGAATGCTAAATGTCCACTAGGCAGACCCAAGCTTGTACAAGCCTGGGTCCCTAAGAGAAACTAATTTCTCTTTTTCATGTGCAGGATCATCCACTCAAGAACATGGTAGATAGAGGTATATTTGATAGTGTGTCTTTTGTAAAAGAACTAGGGCATTTTAACCTTTTTTCAATATCACAAATATGTGATAAGCATCACAAGGTTCTTTTTACTGAAACAAAATGTCTTGTTGTGTCTTCTGACTTTGAGATGCCTGATGAAAATCATATACTTCTAAAGGTCCCTAGCATCACAATATGTACAGTTTTGATGTCACACCCCCAAACGGGGCCTAGACGGAATACGTGTCCGAGGGCATGACGTCATAACAATCCGATCACAAAGCAATAAAGAACGACCACTAATCATGGACGTTTGAAAAAGTTTACTCGTTGCATAAAATAAAATAGATTTAAGTTTTACAGCCCATAATAATTAAGTTAAAAGTAGCGGAAGCATAACAAAGTTTTAATAATGACAACGAGTAAATAATAGATAAGTCTTGAAATTGGCGAAGTCACATAGCACATAGACTCCACATAGCATCAAGAATCAATCCAAGCTAAGCACCTGAGAAAACATGTTTAAAACGTCAACATAATGTTGGTGAATTCATAGGTTTAAGTTAATACAAGAGTGGACCACAAGATTTCAAAACGTATGTGACTACTATAACGAATACAGCATCACATAAAAAGTATTTACTGTTGCACTAAGCTCATGACACTGAAGCTAATTAATCAACAGGGCATGCTACATCCTGTTGCATAGTATTCCTTCCCTAAACCGGTGTCCCAAACCAAAGACCACCATAATGTACAATCGACATGACATATATCCGTTTGTTCTTCGTTAAGTGGAACCAAAGCGGATAGGGATAATTAGTCCCAATAGATCTATCTATTCACTCGCGCTCCCTCAACCGGTCCTCCGGTCGAGAAACTAACAGTTCATGATAAGTTGGGCAGTAGTAGGTTTGTAAGCAACTTAGGCAACACATAAACAAGTAAAACTCGCGTAAAGAACTTGTGTCCAATTTAAAAGCAAACAATGTTTCTCACCCCATAGTATAAAGCGTTTGTAAATCAGTAAAAATGTGGGGCTATGAACTCACCTTAGCAAGGGTAAGCGATAACCACAACAAATGATGAAGATATAAGGAGGTCTAGCCGCGACCTAGAGTAAATATGGGTATGACTTAGCATTCGTCAAAGAAACAAGTAAAGCATCCATGTTCATCATTTAAAGCATCCAAGTGTGTTTGCGTTTTAGTAATAAAAGACTTTGAAACTTTACCACGTCTTAGTTAAATCCCGACACTTGCAAAAAGTTACTATTTTTAGAAACTTTCCCTTTTAGGAAACTTTTTAGTTTCAAAACGTTAATAGCGTCCCCTATTTTCTTAAGTTTCCATATTTTACAAATCGCTTAAACAATTCTAAACCGCCTAATCCTTATGTTTAAATCGCCTAAATGTCCAATTCGTACCATTTTTAATAATCCTACTTTTTATTAAGGTCGTCATCTCAAATAACCTTTCATGACATTTCTAGTTGTTCTAACTAATTACTTAACATTTCTATATGTTTCGCTTGCATTTAAAACATCCAAAATCGTCCGAAAGTGCCCGGAAACCCATTTTACTATTTCCAACAGCCCACTATTCATCCATGTTGCCGAACAATGTTTCGAGTTTCATTTGGCCATAACTTGGCCGTTTTAAGTCCGATTTTAAAGTGTGATATATGAAAAATTATCTATTCGAAATAAGCTCTTCAAAAACTACTTTTACGCCTAATGAAAACATTTTTAAGTCGCTCAAAACCACAAAACTAATTCGGGACAGCAAGGTTGTTTTACCGAAATACGACCAAAAATCAACCCAACTCGCTTATTTCTTTTGTAAAAATTAACACAAACACATGGATCTTTGTGAACAAACATAGATCTATAAAGAAAATAGATGAAACCAACAAAGATTTAAGGAACACTTATAAATCAAGAAGAGCAAGTAGAGAAAACACAAGATCTATACCCACAAACTATAGATCTATAAAAACCCTAAATAATTTTACAAACCCTAATTTTATAATTCTTGAAATCTTTGAAAAACAACCAACCAACACTTGGATCTACCTTAGATAACCTTAGAATTAAACATAGAATACTTGGATCTTGCTTGAAATCAAAAGTTATGGATGTGTTTGTGTGTTGGTGTTGTGCCGTGAGCAAGGGAGAGGAGGAAGAGAGATGTGTAAAAATTTTGTGGCTAGTGAAATGTGTTATAACCTAAGTGTGAGAAAGTGTTCTTATTTATAGTAGAGTGTAAGTAAACACATGAGGGTCAATACTAGTGATATGTGCATGAGAATGACTCATTCATAAGTCATTTTCTTATCTTTGGTGGTGGTGTGCCGTGAGCTAGAGAGGAGAGGGAGAGAGTTGTGTGTTTTTGTTTGTGACTTTGAAATGAAAGATAACCCTAGGTGTGAATATGTGATGGTATATATAGGCCAAAGTGCTAGGGTTTTTAGGGTTAAATAGTCAAGTAAGCAACCAACACACACCAAGGGTGTGTTTGTGTGTGGTTCGGCCGAGCAAGCCACAAGGACCATCATGGTTCAATTTTTGTTGTCTTGGTTCATTCCTTAAGGCTTAAGCTTGGTCAAATGAAGTTAATGGTATAAGTATGCATGTGATGTGTAAGATATGGCATGCATGCAAGTTTACTAGGAAACAAAATGTCATTTTCCTTCACATGCATGGTAAGGATTTCAAATTTTGAGTTAGTGGAGCTTAAATGATTTAATTTCAAGTGTATGGTGACTTTGTTGTGGTTTTAGGCGTCCTCAAGCATATGGGGAGGGGTATGAACGAAATTTTTGGGCCTAGGGTATAAGATTATCGATAACTTGAGTTTACACAAAAAGATTTCGAGTTTTCGGGGTTCCGTTTGGTCAAAAACGCGAAAAATGCAAATTTAAGGATAAAACCCTAAAATTAATATCGGAAGAGATTAAAAATCACGAAACACTCAAGAAAGTTAAAATATCTCATATAAGGCCTAAATAAATTAATAATCGATGCCGGGACGCGCCCGATGACGTTTTTCAGTTTTACGCGGTTTAACTTCCCAGTAAACTGCCAGATTTAAACGTAACGTATAATATTCAAAATAAATGATCGGAATGGATAGGAATACTAATCGGGAATTTATGAGGTGTGACATCCTTTCCCCATTAGAAGAGCTTTGTCCTCAAAGCTCAGACGTTATCGCCACAAGCTTGAGACGGCAGGATATCCGGGTTAGCGAAAAGATGAGGGTACTTTTTCTGCATTTGGTCTTCTCGCTCCCAAGTATACTCGGGACCTCTTCTTGAATTCCAACGGACCTTCACGATTGGAATACGACTTTGCTTCAAATGTTTAACTTCGCGGTCCATAATTTCGATTGGTTCTTCAATGAAATTTAGCTTTTCGTCTACGTGGATTTCATCCAACAGAATAGCGAGCGGTTCGTCGGATAAGCACTTCTTAAGGTCCGAGACGTGAAAAGTATTATGAACACGGCTTAGCTTCTCGGGTAACTCCAGTCGGTATGCAACCGTTCCAACTTTGGCGAGAATCTTAAAAGGTCCAATATAACGAAGGTTCAGCTTTCCCCGTTTGCCAAAACGTATCACTCCTTTCCAGGGCGATACTTTCAACATAACCTTATCCCCAGCTTGAAACTCCAATAGCTTACGTATCTTATCGGCGTAGCTCTTTTGTCGATCACGTGAATCTTGAATACGGTGCTTGATTTGGATGATCTTTTCTGTTGTCTCACGAACAATTTCTGGGCCAGTGAGCTGAGCGTCTCCCACCTCAGCCCAACAAATAGGCGATCGGCATTTGCGTCCATACAACGCCTCAAAAGGTGCAGCTTTAATACTTGTATGGTAGTTGGTGTTGTAAGAGAACTCTATTAAAGGTAGATGTCTGTCCTATATCTTTCTGAAGTCCATTACACATGCTCGTAGCATGTCTTCTAACGTTTGGATGGTCCTCTCACTTTGACCATCTGTTTGCGGATGATAAGCCGTACTCATATCCAATTGAGTACCTAGGGCTTCGTTCAACGATTTCCAAAAATGAGATGTGAATTTACTGTCACGATCAGAAATAATCAAAACTGGCACTCCATGCCTCGAGACTACCTCCTTCAAGTATTGTCTCGTTAACTTCTCCATTGAGTCAGTTTCCTTCATCGGTAAGAAATGAGCGGATTTTGTAAGTCGGTCCACAATTACCCAAATTGTGTCTTGTCCAGATGGTGTCTTAGGTAGCTTCATAACAAAATCCATGGTAATGTTCTCCCATTTCCATACTGGTATTACAGGTTGAACCAACAAACCGGATGGTTTTTTCTATTCTTCTTTAACCTTTGCACAAGTCATGCATTTACCGACATACATGGCAATTTCCGCTTTCATGTTAGGCCACCAGTATAGCTTTTTCAAATCTTGGTACAAATTTCCCTTGTCCGATCCGCTGGTGGATTCGAATACTTTAACTTATGCGACTCATTCATAATCAAAGCTCTCAAGTCAACAAAACAAGGTATCCAACTTCTATTCTTTAAACACAATGTTCCGTTGGCACGTGGCTCCAGATTCTTAATCATGCCACACAAATATTCTGCTTCAAAATTCTCCTCCTTTCTTGCCTTAACCTGAGCGTTCAAGATCTGCACAGGGAGGTTTAAACCAATTGTCATAACCAAGGCTCGCACTCGTAATGGCTTAGCTCTACTCTTTCGGCTTACCGTATCAGCCACCACATTTGCCTTTCCCGGGTGATAACGTAACTCACAGTCGTAGTCACTTAGCAGCTCTAACCATCTACGTTGTCTCATGTTCAACTCCTTCTGATCTAGAATATGTTGCAAACTCTTATGATTAGTGAACACAACGTACTTTGTGCCGTAAAGGTAATGCCTCCACATCTTGAGAGCGAACACCACAGCTCCCAATTCTAAATCATGTGTCGTGTAGTTCTTCTCATGGATTTTGAGATGGCGGGATGCATAAGCTATGACTTTCTCCTTCTGCATCAATAATGCTCCTAATCCTTTGTGAGAAGCATCACAATATACCATGAAGTTTTCACTTCCTTCGGGCAATGCCAAAATCGGTGCACTACACAACTTTTGCTTCAAAGTCTGGAAAGCAGTTTCCTCCTTTTCACCCCAATTGAACTTTACACTTTTCTGAGTCAACTTCGTCATAGGCCTGGCAATCTTAGAAAACCCTTCGATAAATCGTCGGTAGTAACCGGCAAGACCTAGAAATTGACGAATTTCTGTCGGGGTCTTGGGTGATTCCTATTCCTTGATTGACTCAATCTTCGCAGGATCAATGTGAATGCCTTCACTATCAATCACATGTCCAAGAAATTGTACCTTCGACAGCCAAAAGTCATACTTTGAGAACTTGGCGTACAATTTTTCCTTTTTGAGCAACTCTAAAATTAGCCTAAGGTGTGCATCATGTTCCTCCTTGGTCTTGGAATAGATCAAGATGTCATCGATGAACACGATCACAAAATTATCTAAGTATGGTCTGCATACCCGGTTCATCAAGTCCATGAATATTGCTGGCACGTTAGTCAACCCAAAAGGCATCACATGAACTGGAAGCGTAGTGACCTATAAACGTGTCCCTAAACTCCCTCTTAGGAATATCCTCATCACGAACCTAGTTGGTGATTAACCAGACCTCAAGTCGATTCTTTCCGAGTACACACATGCAATTATTTGATCCATGCAGCTGATCAAACAAGTCATCGATTTTCGGAAGTGGGTATCTATTCTTTACAGTAAGCTTGTTAAGTTCATGGTAATCGATACACATTCGGAAAGAGCCATCTTTCTTTTTGACAAACAAAATTGGAGCTCCCCAGGGTGAGGAACTTGGTCTTATAAATCCTTTGTCAGAAAGTTCTTGTAGTTGAGTAGACAATTCCTCCATCTCTAACCGTGCTAGTCTATACGGGGCTCGTGCTACAGATGCAGCTCCTGGGACTAAGTCGATTTGGAATTCAACTTGTCGCACCGGTGGTAATCCAGGTAAGTCTTCAGGAAAAACTTCTGGGAAGTCTCGTACAGTCGGCACGTCTTCGAGTCGCTTCTCCTTTGGCTCGTCTTTGTTTTCTTTCACCGTAACCTGTGCCAGGAATAGTTGACAACCTTTTTCCATGTATTTCTAGGCCTTTGCACACGATATAATGCTCAATGTTGACTTCTTTTCCTTGTCACTTTTGTCTCCTTGAACGATTAGAATTTCGTTTCCGTAAGGAATACGTACTATCTTCTCGTCACAAACAATCACTGCATGATTCTTTGCTAACCAATCCATGCCGATGATAACGTCAAAACTACCCAAATCTACAGGCATCAGGTGGATATTAAATGGATGCCCTAACAATCCTAATGTACAGCCTCTAAGTATAGTGCTAGTTTCTAAAGTTCTTCCGTCAGCTAGCTCGACAACGTAGCTAACGTCTAAGGCAGAGGGAGTGACATCTAACAGCGTACTAAAAGTATTTGATACGAAACTTCTATCGACACCCAAATCAAATAACATATAAGCATGATGATCGTTGAGAAGGAACATACCCGTAACAGTGTTGGAATATGGGTTAGCGTTACCTCCTCCTAAGACATATGCTTTGCCTCTAGCATCAGGAACTCTTGCGTTGTTTCCACGGTTTTGGTTCTTGATCTTGGGACAATCCTTTCGATAGTGTCCTGGTGCACCACACTTAAAACAAGTAACAACTCTCTGGTTCACCATTTGACCTCTCTGGGTCGAAGTAGTGGAAATTGTAACCCTACAATCTCGGGTCACATGTCCAGCCTTGTTACATTTCCCACATCTCACGGTGCAAGGGCCTTCATGATGAAACCTACACTTGTTGCAGTAAGGCAAGGGACCTTTATAACCTTTCTTCTCATTGTTACCAGCCGTATAGGCTCTAGCAACATTCTGACCTCTAGTATTCTGTTGTTTATAGGGTGGTTGTTGCCCATGGTTGTTTCTATGGTTAGTGTCAAATCTCCTCTTGTTCTTTGCGTTTCTCACAGCATAGACTTGCAACTTCTTATCCATCAAGTTGTTGGCAATTCGAACAGCATCTTGAAGTCTTGTGGGTCCTGCAGCAATCACATTTCCTTGGATATTATCGGGGAGACCTCCAATGAACTTCTCCACCCGATCCTCTTCCTCGAGGACCATTTTGGTACTAACAGGGAAATCATGGGGATTCTTAGACCTTGAGGTAAGTAGCTATTCATTGTTTTTTCCACCGACAAAATTCCACAACTCGGTCTACATCGTTGAATCCTCATTTCTCGGGCAATACACTTTGGTCATCAGCTTCATCAGCTCTCTCCATGACAAAGCGTATGCAACATCAGTTCCAATGGTTCTCTTGTAAGAGTTCCACCAGGTTAATGCACTGTCGAGTAAGGTGCAGGTGTCATACTTCACTTGATATCTTTCCGGACAGTTACTGATGTGAAACACAGTTTCCATCTTTTCACTCCACCTTATCAAGCCAACCACACCTTTTGTTCCTTTAAAACTCAGTGGTTGACATTTCATGAAGTCTTGATAAGTACATTCACGAGCAACATGCCTATCGCCTCTCCCATTCGCATTGTGGTTCTCATAACCATCACCGTTGTCGCCTCCATTGTTTCCATTTCTAGCACCATTTCCATTACCATTTCCATTACCATCTCCATTACCATTTCCATTGTTTCCATTTCCGTTCTCAAGTCCAAGGTCTTGGTTAACTCGGCGAGCTTCTATACTAAATCTTAACTAAGTGCCTATGAAAGCCCTACACTCTAAGTTGATAACTAAACGACTAAAAAACGCTTAACTTACTATCTAACTAAACTGGATTTCTCCTTACTAGACCTGCGTCTACACTGTTGACCATTTCTTCAATTGCGGCGTGGGTTATCCCAGAACGAGTGTTAGTCATTGTTCTACATCCCAAGACACAACTCATGGTAAGATTTGAAACGAATGCACGATTATTAGATACGAAATTTTAATAAATGCTATGAAATAAAATATAATTACAACACGCTTGCCAGAATGAATAGATGATAATACTATATTAAGGGCGAACACAACAATGAAATAACAAAATAGGATTTCATATAGATCATAATAAGATTCGGTACATCAATCCAAAATAGGTACATGATTTTACGATTATTTCTACTGCCAACATCTAGACCTAACCATCAGTCTAATGTCCTATATAGTCAATACAATATCATACTACGGTCGGAATCCAAATCGCCTCTCAACAAACGACTCCAATCTCCCAAACCTCCTCCTAACCTCGTCACGATCCTCATGAATCTGACGAAACTCCTCATGGGAACGAGACATGTGAAGACGAAGACTGTCTACACGATCTCTCTCGATACACAACAAAGCACGAACCTTGAGGTTCTCTAACCTTAAGCTCTCAATCCTCTCAGTCATCCTAGCTCTCTCTCTACTAGCTATCAACTGATCGGCCTCCAGTCATCTCTAATCAATCTCAATCTCAACAATCCTATCAATACAAACCTCAGACATATGATGGTAAAAGTTACGCACAACATCATCCAAGTCAATCGGTATCTCCTCGAATGACCTAACAATGCCATCTTTAGTGCCAGAAGAACCAGAAGAATCCTCTCCAACAGGCTCCTCACTCTCCTAAGCAGCCACTGGTATTGACCTCGGGTCGATACCTACCTTAACCGTGTCTCCAGCACTAGTGTCATCCCTGACATCCCTAGGGTCAATCTCAACACGATCTCTAACATCATCCCTATCACTAGTGCCTAAATCCATATCAACCTTAGTATCTGTAGGATCAACCTCGGTATCCTCCTTCGTGCTAGCCTCGGATGAATATGAATCTCTAAACCTCTTACGAGGTGGTAAAAGATCAGCACGGGTAGGAGCTAATGATCCTGTAACTGGTGTAGATGACGGTACAGAATCAGTCGGGGACCTACATCTCTAGCGAGATGGTCCAGAAGAATGTGAAGATGAATGCAGTGGTCTCTCTGATGAATCTCCTGATGATGACTCTGATGTAGTCGGTGGATACAAAGTAGATAATGGAGCAGCACACCAACGACGAAATGCCTCACTACGTCGTGGTGCTCTCCTCGGAGGGTATCTCAATCTAGGTGATACAACTCTAGTCGAAGATCCAGAATGAGCATGATCTGGTGCATCCAAATCCGAAGAATGAACTAGCAAAGAATCCGTAGGTGAACTAGATGAAGATGGGCGGTGGTCTGAAGAACAAGGTGACACACATCTCCCTGCTAATATGCGAGCTGGTAAAGGTCTAACCCTCTTCCTCGCAGTCATAACCCTCTGTGGCCTGTTATGACGAGTACGGTAAGGTCGACCTAAAGGAATAGCCTCCCCGGGTCGGATCAGAATAGCTGCTCGTCGACGAGTCCCGGGCGGGGCAGTAACAGGTGCAATAGGGAAATCAGATGGTAATGATGAACGTGTTGTTACCCTGCTCCTCCAACGAGCAACGGTAGCAAATTAAGGGTCCTGCGATGGTGGTCTATCAGAAGAATCAGAAGCCTCAGAAGAATCGGTAAATAAGAATGGTGAAGTAGCCGGTAACGGGGTAATATACTCTGGAGAATCCATCTCATCAGGTGAATCAAAATCAGAATCCGAATAGGGAACCAAGCCACACAATCCAGTGGGTGAAGTGACAAGAGTCGTCTCAACCACAGGAGTGGCAGATGAAATAACATGAGCAATAACAGGAGTCTCCGAAGCAATCACAGAAGTAGAAGGAATAACAGTAGGAATATCACCAAAAAGAATAACCCGAGACGGCGGTGATCCCACACTCTCATCCGAAGAATCAGAAGAAATAGCAATAGCTGAAGCTGCCATGATCTGTACAAGCAAAAGTTTATATAAATCCCCTTTATATGAAACCATGCAAGGCGTAAAGAAATAACGAAGATGAATGGCAAGGTAAATATGGCAATATATAATAGCCTCAGGTATATATAGGAATCTCATATATATATATGACAAGGATATACAACACGTAAGCACAGATAAAGGTACATAGGATCACGTACTGGTTATAGACCAGACCTAGTATAACTACCTGGTTCTCTATAACCTTGGCTCTGATTACCAATCTGTTTGCACCCCCAGACGGGGGCCTGGACGGAATACATGTCCGAGGGCGTGACGTCATAACAATCCGAACACAAAGCAATAAAGAACGACCACTAAGGGTACGTTTGAAAATCCAACATCGTTGCATTAAAAAAATAGTTAAAGTTATACAAAGGCCCAAAATAAAATGCGGAAGCGATTAAAAGGTTTTAAAGTTTGACAACGATGTAAAGGCATTAAATAAAAGTCTTGTAAAATAGGTCCAATGCATGGCAGTCCCAAATAGCAAGCAATGACATCCTCTTCTAAGCACCTAAGAAAACATGTTTAAAACGTCAACATAATGTTGGTGAATTCATAGGTTTAAGTTAATACAAGAGTGGACCACAAGATTTCAAAACGCACGCGATCACTAGAACATATACAGTATCGCATAAAAGGTATTTATTGTTGCGCTAAGCTCATGACACTGAAGCTAATTATCACATGCATATCAAATCATGCCACATATCATTCCTGCCCTTAACAGGTATCCCAAACCAAAGACACCATCAACGCACTTCGACATGACATATATTCGTTTGTTCTTCGAACCTCGATCAGTGAGCGCTACTCACCCGGATAGGGATAATTAGTCCCAATAGATCTATTTATTCACTCGTGCTTCCTCAACCGGTCCCAATTGGCCATAGGTGACTAACGGTTCATGATAGTTCGGGCAATAGTGGTTTGTAGAAAAACTTAGGCAACACATAAACATGTAAAACTCACGTTAAGAACTTGTGTCCAATTTTAAAAGCAAACAATGTTTCTCACCCCAAAGTATAAAGCATTTGAAAATAGGTAAAACGTGGGGCTATGAACTCACCTTAACAAGGATAGGCGATAATCACAACAACGATGATGATATAAGGAGGTCTAGCCGCGACCTAGATTAAATACGGGTATGACTTAGCATTCGGCAAGGTAAACAAGTAAAGCATCTATGTTCATCATTTAAAGCATCCAAGTGTGTTTGCGTTTTAGTAATAAAAGACTTTAAAAAATTTATAACATCTTTGATAAATCTCAACACTTGTAAAAAGTTACTATTAATAGAAACCTTTCCTTTTTAGGAAAGTTTTTAGTTTTAAAATGTTAATAGCGTCCCCTATTTTCTTATGTTTCCATATTTTACAAATTGCTTAAACAAATCCTAAACCGCCTAACTTTATGCTTAAATGTCCATTTCGTACCATTTTTAATAATCCTACTTTTTATTAAGATCGGCATCTCAAATAACCTTTCATGACATTTCTAGTTGTTCTAACTAATTACCTAACATTCTTATATGTTTCGCTTGCATTTAAAATGTCCAAAATCATCCGAAAGTGCTCGAAAACCTATTTTACTATTCACATCAGCAAGCTTTTTAAGGTATTTCGCCAAAAAAATGTTCAAGTTTCATTTGGCCATAACTTAGTCGTTTTAAGTCCGATTTTAAAGTGCGATATGTGAAAAACTATCTACTCAAAACAAGCTCTTCAAAAACTACTTTTACGTCTAATGAAAACATTTTTAGGTCATTCAAAACCTCAAAATCATTTCGGGACAGCAAGCACTTTTTGCCAAAAACGCAACCAAAATCCACCCAAACTTCACAATAGTGTCTAGTCTAGCCTAATCTCCGTTCACAACTAATCCACCACAAAATCACATCATAAACCAACCTAATCCCATCATTTCTATTGTTGCAATGCTCATCCCACTCTCATCTTACCAAGAGCATAATAATAACATAACATAAAAGTTTTTGTCATAAGACTTTCAACATATTTTTAAAATAAACAAAAATAACTTGTACTTTCCTTTGTAAAATTAGCACTAACACTTGGATCTTTAGATATAAACATAGATCTTTAACAAGATTCATAACAACATCAAAATAATACAAGATGGGTCAAGAAATACTCACAAGAAAGTAAGCAAAAGATGATGACACAAGATCTTGCAAAACCCACTTATAAAACTTGAAACCCTAATTTTATGATTCTTAAAAACTCTTGAAAAACAACCAACCAATACTTGGATCTACCTTAAGAACTCTTGGAAATGAACTTAGAATGATTGGATCTTGAAGTAAATCAAAAATTATGAAGGTGTTTGTGTGTGTTGTGTGCCGTGGGCAAGGAAGAAGAGAAAGAGAGATGTGTGTTTTTGTTAGTGATTATGGAATGATATGTAACCCTAAGTTAGAAGTATGAGATGTATATATAGGCCAAATGCTAGGGTTTGAGTTTCTACATGATCAAGTAAGTAACCAACACACACCAAGAGTGTGTGTGTGTGCCTAGTTCGGCCGAAACAAGGGTTACAAGGACCATGAGGTTCAATTTTTAGAGTCATGGTTCAATATACTTGGTCTTGGTTTTAAATTTCTAGTCAAATGGTCTAAGCTTGCATGTGATGTGTAAGAAATGGCATGCATGCAAGTCACTAGGCAACAAAGATGTCATTTTCCTTCACATGCATGGTAAGAATTCAAATTTTGAGTTAGTGAAGTATGGATGATTTAATTTCAAGTGCCAAGATTGTTTTTGGTTTAGGTTTAGGCGTCCATATGTATATGGAGAGGGGTATGAACGAAATGTTTGGGCTTAGGGTATAATATTATCGATAACTTGAGTTTACACGAAAAGATTTTGAGTTACCGGGGTTCCGTTTGGTCAAAAACGCGAAAAACGCAATTTAAAAGATAAACCCTAAAATTAATATCAAAAGTGATTAAAAATCACAAAACACTCAGGAAAGTTAAAATATCTCATATAAAGCCTAAATTAATTAATAACAGATGTCAGAACGCGCCCGATGATGTTTTTCAGATTTACGCGGTTTAACTTCCCGGTAAACTGTCAGATTTAAACGTAACGTATAAAAGTCAAAAGTAATGATCGGAAAAGTTTAAAATATTGACCTAAAATTTACAGGGTGTGACATCCTTTCCCCGTTAAAAGAGCTTTGTCCTCAAAGCTTAGGACGTAGCTTGAGATGCAGATTCAGGGTTAGCGAATAGATGAGGGTACTTCTTCTGCATTTGGTCTTCGCGTTCCCAGGTATACTCGGGACCTCTTTTAGAATTCCAAAACCCCCTTCCCCCCCCCCCCCCCCGTCCCACCCCTTCTCCCCAAACCTACCCCCCCCCACCCCGTACCCCCCTTCCCCAACTCTCCACCCCCCCCCCCTCCCCCCTCACCTTCTCTCACCCCCTCCAGCTCCTCCGCGTTCCGAGATCCCCCTCCCCCAGCTTCTACGCCCATCTCTCCCCCCCGACTACCCGCCTCCCCTTCCCCATCCCTTCGCCCCTCTCCACCCCCCTCCCCCCCTCCCCCCACACCTTCCACCTTCTCCACCCCTTACCCCGGTCCCTTACTCCCCCCACTCCGGTGATATCATCTCCCCCCCCCCCCAATCCGCCCTCCCCCTCTCCACCCTCAACACCCCCCCCTCGCCCCTCCCCCCCGCCCCACCCTCTTTCCCCCCCCTCTGCTTTTCCCAGCCTTCTTTCCCGCCGCCTCTCCATCCCCCATTATTTCGCCCCCCCCATTTTCTCCCGCCCTCCCCTCACCACCTCTCCCGCCTCGCCGCCCACCTATCCCACCCCCCACTCGCCCCTTCCCACGACCTCCCCCTCCCAATTAATATCCCCCACAGCCACACCCCTCATCACTTTCCCAACCACCACGCCCTTCACTCCCCCACCCCCCACTGCCCGCCTACCCATAGCACCCCCCACCCTCCCACCCCTCCCTCCCACTCACCACCCCTACCCGCCCCCCCCTCCGCCCCACCTTACCCGCTATCCCCCCCCCACCCGACACCAACATCCCCCATGCCCCCCCCCTGCCTTTTGCACTACCCCCACCTTACCCCCCTTCGCACAACGGCCTCCCCCCCCACGTCCCCCATCACACCCCTCCTCAATACACTCCGCCCCCACTCTTTTCGACTCCCTCGTCTCCCCCCCCCACCGTATCCCACCCGAAACATCCAACCCCGTGCTCCCCCCCCCCCCTCACCATCCCCCCTTGTTCGTGCTTCCACCTCTCCTCACCCACCCCACGCACCCCTGTCTGATCCCATCCCCAACATACCCTGCACCCGCCTACTCCATCCCCATCCCAACCCAAACACCTGCATCCTCCCCCACGCCCCCCCCCCCCCGCTGCCCACCCTCCCTTCGAGCCCCCGCCCCCGTCCCCTCCTTCCCCTCCCGCTACCCGCCCGCTCTATCCCACCTTCTTCCCGCCGGCCACCCACCCCAACCTCCCTCCGCTACTCCCCGTCCCTATCCCGCCTCCGGACCTCCTCACCCCCCCTCCTCCATCCACCACCTTCCCCTACACGCCCTTTCCTATCACCCCCCCCCTTCCCCCACTCTTCCCCCCTCTCACCATCCCGGGCCCCCCTGCTCCACAAGCCCATCACCACACCCACCGATTCCTTCCTCTCACCGCTTCACCCCCTGCCCATCTTCCAACCCTAACTACCCCGCCCCACACTCCCCCACCCACCATCCCGCCCCCTTTTTCCCCACCCCCCCCTCCTCCCCCCCTATCATTCCCCCCCCTTCTCACTCCCCCCACCCTCCCCCCTCCCCATCCCCCTTCCCCCCCCCCCTTCCACCGCCCCCTCCCCCTCCGCAATTCAACCACACTAAATAAGCATTAAGTTAATATACCACGCTATTAACGCTAATTTTACTTATAATACTCCTCTGCGCTTTCTTTAAATCTCACACAATGACTTCAAATCAATACCTGTTACCCCTGATACACCTATCACCAACACTATGCATCTATCGCTGCATGACAAAATACAAACAAGATTACACCCATTTCGCCTCGACTATATCACGCCTACAATAACAACCCAAACAGCCCCCAGACCAAATACAACAAACTTTAACTTAAGACAAAACCCCTCAGCAGATCCTAAATATAGAACAAGCACATCACATCACCTTCCGGCGAGAATCCCTCATACCGGCAATTAACAACTTCACGCAAACTTCCATCCAAGATATCCACCCCAGTCTACGCCCTACACCAAGCGGACTCCTATACACCCCGGCCACGTCTACTTCATTAACTCCCTCAACGTCTCCTTTATAAATCCAAGCTAGCGTATCAAGTTCCTCTGATATTTTTTGGTTTTTATATATTTTTAAGACAGAAATAAAGAACACTAAGATTTATAAATATTAAGCTAAAAACAGGTGTAAATTACTAACTAATAAGTACAATGAAATAACAATAAGCACAAATAAGCAGATAGAATAAGCAAATAAGCAGAACTAACTAATGAACTAATATTGAACTAAATTTTAAAGGACATGAGAATGTAAATGAAAACTTACTTTAGCTTCAGCTAAACAGAAGCTCAAACATCAATTATCAGCTACAAGCTCTAGCTTATCCTATTGGATAAGCTAGTATAAGTCCTTGGAGACCCTTCCATGATAGGTCTCCCTTCCAAAGCTTAATAATCCACAAATCAAGGTAAGGTATTAGTTAAACTGATTTTAGATATTTAGGTATGACTATGACTGTATTAAGCTCAAATCATGAGCTTATAGACTCATGAGAGCTGCTGAGCTTATTAAGAGCTTATTGAGTAATAGTAGAAGACACATTTGCTTATTTAAGACTTAAAAGTAAAAACAAGTATGGCAGATTATAAAAAGTAGATTTCATTAACTAAAAAAAAACTTATTACATGATTGAAAGGAAAATTACAAGAGATTTAAAAAAAATACATTAATCTTAAAAATTATAACTAATTAAAAACAGAAAAAGAAGATACAATGTGTGTGTGATAGTGTGCTATTTATAGCCTTGAGAGGAACATTCTAGGCCATGCCTTGCTGCCCACGCCTCTTTCAATCATCACCATTCATTCAATAAATCATTAGATCATGATTTTGAGCCGTTTGATCATTTGTGGACACTAGAGGATTGCCAAGCTGTCATTCTTTGATTGTGACAGCTTGTGCTACTTATGTGAGTAGAAATAGTACAAAACCCATATTCCATTTGTGCTTCTCCATTGATGACGTGGCCTAGAGCTTGAGAGAGCTAATGAATTGCCTTGGATTTACTGATTTGACCCTGCCATTCCATTGTAGACTCCATGAATTGTCTTCCTTGACCCTCAATTCCAAAAAGCCCTTTGATTTTGACCCAAGGTAAAAATGGGGGAGACGGGTGAACAGTGTTCGCGCCCATTTTTAACTGAAAGGTAATTCAGTTGTAGTTTTGGATAATTACACAAATGACCCCTCTCTTTCTTTATCCTTTTTTGTAGTTATAAAAGGAGTTTAAAAAGTGGCGGTATAGGTCCTTGTTGTTTTATAAAAGAGTAGTGGGCTAGGGACTTGGGCTTTTGGATCCGGGTAGGGTTTCCTAGGGTTTTTCAGGCCCAATAAGGGGTGAGGGGTTATTTTTGGATTTTTGTGAAACTTGGAGGGTGAAAATGGAATGTTTTTGGGTTTTGTCTTTTATTGGTTGACTTTTGTTGACCAATGTTTGACCATGTTGACTGGATTTGACTGAGGCTTGACTTTTCTGGCTTCGGCTTTGATTCTTTGGCTTCTTTTTGTACTCTTCTGATTCTCGTGTCCGTGCTTGCCCGTTTTTGACTGTTTTCTTGTGATTTTTGACTTATCCGTACCTGCATACACAAAACACAAATACAAGCATATTTTTGCCATTTTTAGTCCGTTTTGGGTTTAATTGGGCCTTTTTAAGCATAAATGGATATGTATAATTCACACATATCAGTTCATCTTCCAAAACAAATATGAAACGCAAAAGCATAGAAACTGCAAAAATGGATCTCGAAGGTTTAGAAACGGTTTCATCTTCCAAAACAAACATGAAGCGCAAACACATAGAAACTTCAAAAATAGATCTTGAAGGTTCAAAAACAGGTGGTCATCTACAAGAACTAGAAGCCGCAAAATCCAAAAATTATGCTCTTAAGTGGGTTGTGCAAATGGAAAGGGAGGTTGTGAACGACAATCAAATAGTACGAAAACTGTTAGATGTTGTGAAATATGTTGACAAAAGTTTGAAAAAAGGCAAGGAATTATTGACGAGTTAAAGGTTAAAAAGGGTATGCGTGCATGGAAAGCTGTTACTTTTTACAAGGAAGTTGAACACCGCGAGATGAAGATGCGCCAACAATGAATGTTGCACATCAACGAAACTCAGATGCGTACCTTTGAAAAAAGGGAATTTGTTAAAGCCACGAAGAAACTTTAAATGAATGATGTTGTTATTCTATTGTGTTTTGTGTTGTTCTTTCGTATGTTATTGCATTGACAGTAAAGTAATATCATTAAATCATGACTTATACAACATTGCATTGTTTTGTGTTGTTCTTCAGCATTGACTACTTTTGTATGTTGATGTTTGGATAAGTTAGAGTTTTACAAGTCAATTTGGGTTACAATAACCCAGGTTAGGAACCAACGGGGGATATTTGATTGTCCTTCCTTCTATTTGATCAACTTGGGTAGTTTCAATGAAATAGTTGGAAAGTTAGGACAAAATATTAACGGCGCAGATAAAGGATCAAGTCATCTTACTCTTCATTAACAATGACAATATCCCTTTTTGTAATCATTGGTGTTCCTTGTTCTTCACTTGGAAAGCATTGCAAAACAATACCCCTCACATCTATATTTTGAATTGTAAACAGATAAATAGGTTGTTTAAATGAAGAGTACATAGTTTTTTAAGAAGAGATAATGAGAACTCACTTTGCGGAGACTCTGAGTCAGCATATTTGTATAGGTCAGAAAATTTTGTGAAATCGAACTGACAAGGAAGTAAAGTAGGGATAGACTCAATCAATTCCTTGACAAGACTTTTGTTGCTAATAATCCAAGAGTATATGTATGAGCTAACACAAAAATTTTCATCAGTTCTTGTGACTACTGCACTCAAAACATAATATCTCTTATATGGCGTCAGTAGTTTGGAAAACAAGCATATGTTGTTGGCGCCGTATATAATTGCCCCAACCTTGGTTCCCTAGTGCAAGTGACATGAAATCAATATATAAGTATCAAATAACTGAACATATGATAAATGCTAAAAATATACAGAAATATAACACGAATGAGTACGTGAGAATCTATGAAGATAAATCTCTTATAGGTGACGTCATTCTTGATTTGTTGAACATGGCCATTTTCCAGAACTTGAATGATAACTGTCCATTTTCTTTTTATGTGAGGGGTGATATCTAAAATATTTGATATTGGTCTGGACATTTTACTTGCAGTTGAAAATATACATGTGAGATCAACAATTTCAAGTATAAAAAAGAACATCAGCATCACAAATAACAACTGGTGTGAGGACATGTTGTAAAGTAATCAAGCAGGAAATTTATTTACAGTAAAGCTAACCTTGTGAGCCTGAATCCGGTGTGTAAGAGAGTGTTGTAATTCTGTAAGCAAGTTGGATTGTGATTTTTCAAGCACCACCCATGTAAGCATATATAATAGAGGGAAAATGTTAAAATCCCAGAGAATGAGGGATACGATGGCTTTGAAGAATCTCAAAAGCAAGGTTTAGCCCATGTCCTGAAAGAAATCAAGAAAAGTTCTCAATAACACGTTATGTTAATTAATGGAAACATGGTAAGGGGCTACAGTAAATTGATTGATATTATTAGCAAGAATAAGAAGACTAAATACATAAAAAGTAATATGTTTTGTACCTAGTTCTTGTTGAGCAGCAAGAGTGGCATGATAATGTTATATAGGTAAGAGAGATGACTTTTTACGTTATGGGTTTAGACGTTTAGTGGATGGACTTGACATTGAAGGAAGAAAAGGGGTGGTTAAGGGAGGGTTGAAGTTTGGTATAGGCTTCACGTGAGGTTTGGTAAGACTTGTTTGTTTAGGTGTTTATTTGTCATTTGGTTTTTTTTTGTTTTTTTTCTTCTATTTTTCATACTTGTTATACATCTAAAATGAATATAGCATAGAGTTGCGTTATTTTGAGGACAAGTTTTAGCCCACATACTGAGGGATAGATCTAAGACGTTGATTACATAGGATTTGATCAAATGATAAAAAAACATGGAGGGACTATTATTGCCAAGTTTTGAAACATAACAGAGGGACTAAAAATGAAAATATGAATAAAAAGGTTAAACCACTCTAGCTACCTCAAATTCCTCTGTATCCTCACATAAAAAACATACACATCACACATTTTCTCTCTCTACACACATCAAACCCTAACCAAAAAATCCAAAAATATGCACAAATTAAATCACGAAATAAAAAAAATGAAACAAGAAACTAGTAAATCAACCGATCCTGAAAAAAAACAGTTCAAAACGAACTGATTCATAATGCCTATGATGAACGGAATAGATCCTGTGATGAGTAAGAAGAAGCAAAACTCATCACCGATTCATATTTTTTTTCATAAAGCAATAAGTAATGAGTTAGATTTATAACATAGGTCTGCTATTGATTTTGCTACTAAATCACATGTGGAGATCGAGCCTTTGTTGGACCGACATCATATCCTTAGAACACTTTATAAGCATTACTGCAATGCTTGTAGATGAGGTTCGTATGATTTTCACCTAATTTTTTGTATTGTTTATATGTTAATTTGCGTGTGTGATTATTAATTTAATTATATTGTTGATAGATTCGCGATGATATGAGAAATGAATAAATGATAAAACAATAGATAAGATGTTAGAAATGAGCTGCTAGGAGGGACGTATTTCATTTTCGGAAAGATTAAATATTTTAGGTGACAAGTGTATGAGGAATGTTTTGCTCACTTGAGAAATTAGGTTTATATTAACTTGTAGAAGATGAGGTTTTAGATAGTATAGTATGAAAGACGAGAAATGATCACTTTTCAAGTGAAGAATTTAATAATACTCAGAAGTTGTCTCATATTAGATGATATTGGCATGGTTCCGTGTTAGTGAGTGTAGATTATTATTTTTTGGGGTAGGGAGAGTTATGGATGTAGTTAAAAAAGCAAATGTCAAGGTTAGGAAATCCAAAATAGAACATGAATAATATTAGTTAGGGATAAATTTACTATGGGAATGCGGTCCTGCTTTGATGTGTTTTTGGTAATATTTCTTTCTCGTTTATAAATAGAAGTTGAATTTGTGGTGAACTCAAAGGGTGGGAACAGTCTCATTGATGTTAATTATGGTTAGTTGATTTTTTAGCTTAAGTTGTTGTAACAGGATGTCTGGGATAGAGTTTGAGATACCGATTACGTTTCTGTTGAGTATAAAAATTGAGGTATGTTGTATTAGCGCGACCTGTCGCAATTTAAGGTGTTTGGGATTGTGTTTGCAAAACTGATTATTTGTTTGGAAGGCGTCGTTATAGCTAAAGTTTCAAATCTGTTTTATTTTCTCTCAAAAAACATACATAATCACTTTTTACTATCGGGTTGCCAAATGCTGGTTTCTTTTCTGATAATTCACTCAAAATGTAATCCAAACACCCCTCTAAATGTTTTAAAGGGTCCATAGCCGATTTTTAGATTGGTTTTATGTATCATATTTGTATGTGTGTGTCTCTCTTCAAAACGTGAGTTGGTAAATTTTGTAACCGGAATTGAAATATATGGGAGTGGATCCATATTGTATTTTGCAGCTTCTTTGAGATGAATTATGCTTATATTATCATTCCAGGCGATTGTGAAGTGTACATTCGAGCTTCTTCAAAGGTTCAACCATTTACTATAAGGGAGGTTAGGGCTTCTAATATTGGACAACTTGTCAAGATATCTGGTATTGTGACTCGCTGTTCGGATGTAAAACCATTGATGAAGGTTGCTGTTTACACATGTGAAGAGTGTGGTTTTGAAATATATCAGGTATGCAAGCATGTAAAATTTAAACTCATTTCTCTATTTTCATGTACCATTAACTTGTATTAAACATAGTTAGGATGCCAATATATGTGGCTATGAAAGCTACATTTCACATTTTAGCCGTTTACTTCTATGAAGTAGGCCATAGTGCCATACCAGATATAGATCAATGAGAGCATGCTTAGTGGCAGATACATATTAGCATGCACTCAATAGTGAACAAACCAATGGTAGTTGGGGGTGAAATCATGGCCAGGCATATGATGTACGTGGCCCTGACTTATGACTATAGATTGATTGATGGTAGAGAGGTTGCATTCTTCGCGAGGCGCATCAAGGATGTTGTTGAAGACTCGAGAAGATTGCTTCTTGATATATGAAGAAACACTTTAATGTACAAGTCTTGTTGTGACCATGGGTCGTGGTTCTTTTTTCGTTTTGCGAAGCATAATAAAACTGTATTGATTCATTTTGAGAATATAGTTGATGGAATGTTAGATTTTTTTGTGTATCTGACGCTTTGTGCCGCTTTTCAATGGGCAGAGATGAAGCTCTTTAATTTATAAAGTAAACAATTTGGTTGGAGTTCATTCTATATTTGTTTATGAGAGAAGTTGGTTGTAAATGTGTAGCAATTTATATCCCACATTTCCAGTGGAGATGAGAGTTGTCATGATACCGAGTATGGTTTGCTACTTACATGTAGGGGTGTCAGTCGGGTCGGTTCGGGTTCAGGTTAATTTGGTTCGGGTCAAAATCGGGTCAAGACTGCAAATTTCATACCCGAACTTGATCCTATTTGAATTCGGGTTCGGGTCAACTCGGGTCGAGTCAATTTGGGCTTGGGTAACCCCGAATATGAGTAAAATGCAAAAAATATGTTTTTACTCTTTTATATAGAAAATTTATTTAAAAAAATAAATAAATTCTTTATTCGGGTCAATCGGGTCGACCCGAACCCGAGTTAGCAAAAAAAATTCAATCCGATACCCGACCCTAATTAGTATTCGGGGTACTTGGGTTGACCCGAATAAAATTTTGGACCGACTAACCTGACCCGAATATGCTTAGAAATTTCAACGCGCGGCCGCTATCACACCCTTGTTATAATATCACTTGTAATATTTCATAAACATAGTTAATGTCTAATATCACTTGTGATATTTGTTATATGACATGTCTAATATCACTTGTGGTATTTCATAAACATAGTTATATTTCAGAAACAAATAAGTATGCTTTTTAACCTTTAGTATCATATGTGATATTTCATTGTTTTGTTTCTTTTTTTATATATTATCACCTATGGTTTTCTAATATTTTTATACTTTTCAGGTAATAGATGGTTTTTGTGTCTTTCATCGCAATAGACAAGCATAAGAAATGTTTTACTGTCGGTTCATGGTTGCTTAAAAATGAAACTTTGCTCAAAAGTTGTGTTCTCTTTGGAATTTTTAACATGTAATCAATCTTATCTATCACTTGTGATACTATACTCTTAGTAGGAATAAAAGGGTTAAACCTTGTTAGGGTGAATTCTTATTTTTCTCAAAATCAATGCTAAATTAAAGTAATACTCGTTTGATTTTGAGAATACGCAAGTTTTTATATTCATAGTTTGCTTTCTTTTTATTTATTTTTGTATTTGTAAGTGACACTTGTTTATACTTGTGATATAACATTGTGTCAAATGTTTCTTTTGTAGTCTAGTCACTTTGTGTACATTTCTATAAGAAAGTAGTTTTTCTATGTAACGGGCGGAGATGTGGGGAATCACCCTCAATCCTTTGTACTGGAATGTTTTTATGATGTAATAAAATTTATCGGGGAAAAACCCTTTACCCAAAATATAACATTGTATAAGTTGAAAAGTATTTTAAATGGATTGTCTTGTTCATTTTTAGTTAATTTCTGGGTGATAAGTAAGAGAATGTGAAATTATTCACTTTAGAGTTATATCTCAAGTGATATAGCCATGATAAATAAACCCCACTAAAACCTATACCAAAAACCCTAAACCCCTAATCACTAAAATCTATACCAAAAATCCTAAACCCCTAACCAATAGGTACAATATCACAAGTGATATATAAATAACTTTAAAACCTATACCAAAAATCCAAAACCCCACTAAAACTTATACCAAAAACCCTAAACCCCACTAAAACCTACACCAAAAACCCTAAACCCCACTAAAACCTAAACCCTAAACCCTAAACTAGTAAAACCTATACCAAAAACCTTAAACCCAATAAAACCTATACCAAAAACCCTAAACCTCACTAAACCATATACCAAAAACCCTAAACCCCACTAAAACCTATACAAAAAACCCTAAACCCCTAACCACTAAAATCTATACCAAAAACCCTAAACCTCAAACCAATAAGTACAATATCACAAGTGATATATAGATAACTTTAAAACCTATACCAAAAATCCTAAACCCCACTAAACCCTAAACCCTAAAGCCCATTAAAACCTATACCAAAAACCCTAAACCACTAACTAGTAAACACTAAACCCTAAACCCTAAACTCCACTAAAACCTATACCAAAAAACATAAACACATTAAAACATATACCAAAAACCCTAAACCCCACTAAAACCTATACGAAAAACCTAAACCCTACCAAAACCTATACCAAAAACCCTAAACCTCACTAAAACATATACCATAAACCCTAAACCTTAAACCCTAAACCCTAAACCCTAAACTCTAAACCCCCTAACTAGTAAAACCTATACCAACAACCCTAAACCCAATAAAACCTATATTTAAAACCCTAAACATTACTAAACCCTATACCAAAAACCCTAAACCCAACTAAAACCTATACAAAAATCCTTAAACCCCTAACCACTAAAATCTATATCAAAAACCCTAAACCCCTAACCAATACGTACAATATCACAAGTGATATATAAATAACTTTAAAACCTATACCAAAAACCCTAAACCCCACTAAACCCTAAACCCTAAACCCCACTAAAACCTATACCAAAAACCCTAAACCCCTAACCACTAAATCTATACCAAAAATCCTAAACCCCACTAAAACCTATACCAAAAACCCTAAACCCCTAACCACTAAAATCTATACCAAAACCCTAAACCCCTAACCACTAGGTACAATATCACAAGTGATATATAAGTAACTTTAAAACCTATACCAAAAACCCTAAACTCCACTAAAACCTATACCAAAACCCTAAACCCCACTAAAACCTATACCAAAAACCCTAAACCTATAACCACTAAAATCTATACCAAAAACCCTAAACTCCTAACCACTAAAATCTATACCAAAAACCCTAAACCCCTAACCAATAGGTACAATATCACAAGTGATATATAAATAACTTTAAAACCTATACCAAAAATCCTAAACCCCACTAAAACCTATACCAAAAATCCTAAACCCCACTAAAACCTATACCAAAAACCCTAAACTCCTAACCATTAAAATCTATACCAAAAACCCTAAACATCTTACCAATAGGTACAATATCACAAGTGATATGTAAATAGATTTAAAACCTATACCAAAAACCCTAAACCCCACTAAACCTTATACCAAAAATCCTAAACCTCTAAGTAGTAAACCCTAAACACTAAACCCTAAATCCTAAACCCTAAACCCGAAACCCTAAACCTTAAACCCCTAACCAATAGGTATAATATCACCATTGATAAATAAATAAAAGTTTGAGGATTTTGGATTAAACATAATGTTTTCACGGCTCGACCCGGCTGGTTTAATTGGTTGAACCATTTTTGGTCGAAAAATGGGTCAAATTAAACCGGTTTTTATATTTTAGAAACCCGATTTGACCCGATGTTTGATCGGTAACCTGGTGACCCGGTAAGACGAGTCAAATTAAACTGGTTTTTATATTTTTGAAACCTGGTTTGACCCGGTGGAATAGAGACCTGGTTTCCAAAAAACATTGGTTAAATATTGATTAGTTTCCAAATATCGAATTAAGTTTTTCACATTCCACATTCAAGAAATGAAGCAATATCCTTTATATATTAGTATAGAAGTATAGATAGATATATAATAAATATACAAAGCAATAAAATATCACAGATGATACTAAAGGTTAAGAAGCATACTCATTTGTTTATGAAATATCACAAGTGATATTAGACATTAACTATGTTTATGAAATATAGTGCGACGACATTTTTCGTAAATACCTGAAGGGTTATTTCGTAAATACCAGCGGGGTAAACGGGACGAACCGGGTCGGGCTGACCCGACGCATTAAATGCACCCGGGGTTGGGTAAGCGGGGCGGATCGAGTTAATTCAACCCGCCGCATTAAATGCACCAGGCAATCCTAATAATTTGTTGGTTTATATAATTGGAGAGTAGCTTAAATAATCCTTCATTATATGTGTTGCATTTTATTCAGCTCCCTACTCTCATAGTTATCATCTTCATTTTCCCTCATATAGTGTGACATGCAATCACATCCTCAAGGGGCGCCACAAATTAGAATGCTAAATGATCAGAAGGGATAAGACCTAATCCTTGTTCATTTCTCAAAAGACACATGAATA
>BQNB010032418.1:0-53189 GCA_026074375.1 Tanacetum coccineum | reverse complement strand
CCTATGGGCTTTCTATGGGCCGGGCTCAGGAATTACTTAGGATTACTTAGGCTTTAGCCCATAATACGTGACCGATTAGATTACATAAACGAGCCCGTTTATCCTTCTAGCCTATTACAACATACATGAGATAAAGACCGAGATTGATAATATAATTTGAGGCTAACACTTGTGCATCACAAAAAAGCTCTGAATTGTACTTCATTATCAGCTTCCCGACCATGATCCGTTCTAATAGAAACTATGGAACATCCAAGTTGATTTTGTATTTTCTTACTTAATATTTCAAATTTCTCAAAAGCTTCGCTTTTGATTTTCAAAATTTTTGTACAAGTATATCTTGAATATTCGTCTACTATTACTAAAGTAATAGTACCCCGCCCGTAACTACTTAAGTAGCGATTGGACCAAAATAAAAAAAAATACCCATATTAAAGTTCTAGACATCTATTAGTAGAAACCATGTTTTTAGCTTTATGACTTGCATGGGCTTTTTTCCAATTTTGCAAGCATCGCAAAAATGTTTATCATATTTTAGCTTAGGCATACGACTCAACGACGTTCCGATTATGAGCGACAATAAAGGCGCCATCGAATTAAGTAAAAAAACCCTTCCAACACTCTAGAATTATCAACTACCGTGGCGAGACATAATTTGTCTTGAGACGTATTTCCTAATTTCATGACATATAACCCATTTTTCCTTATCCCATTTCCTATGATTTTACCATCCTTAATTTTATTACTATCATATTCTGTAAATAAGACCTTACACTTATTGTTACAAATTTGACCGACACTAAGTAAATTAAAAGCTAAGTTATCTACGTGTTCTACGTTTGATATAGTAAGAGAGTCATTAGAAATCGTACATTTGCCTATGATCTTTCCTTTTAAGTTACTTCCAAAGACAACATTACTTCCATCGTATGCTTTGTAGGTTGAGAATAGACTTTTGTTTCCTGTCATGTGTTTAGAGCAACCGATATCTTTAATCTATTTGTCCGGCTCCAAACAAGTTCTCAAGCATACCTAATTAAGCAAAATAAACTCAAGCGTTTGGTCTCCAATATCTCATGGGTCCAAAAACGTTAGTGTTGTGCATCCCTTGCATTTGTTGCAATTGGTTGGGATGTTGGAATGGAATACAATTTCCCATATGTACAAAACCTTGATTTTGATTGTTATTCCAATTCATAGGATAATGATTTCAGTAAATTGGTCCGCTGGAGTTTCTTCTAGGATAAGGTGTGTTGTATCTTTGTTGAGAAGAATTATTTCTTTTAGGTGAAGGTGTTTTAGAACTAGAATCGGTTTTGACATAACATAAACCACTCTTAAGAGATGGTTTCTTTGACTCTACAATCTTGTTATGTATTAGTTTCTTTCTAGTAATAACAAAATCCGATCAAGAAGACATAGGTAGGCTAAAAATACGTTCTGCCACTTTTTGTCTTGTCGATGGATCTACATATCGAGGTATGGTCGATCCATCTGCTCTTATGGTGGATCCGTCACCTGCCAATTCAGCAGTCGACCCAACAAAACTTGTAGGGTTTGTTCTTCTTGTTGACGCTTTACTATTATCAAATCCTAAACCTATTTTATAACTAGATGACTTTTGAATATTCAACATTTCTCTTAGTGAATTAACGCTTTTATCAAACTTAACAAATTTAATTTGATTTTCCTTAAATTTGGCTTTTTCTAAACGAAGTTTAGACACGACTCGCAACCAACGTCAACAACTTTGTAAATTTTAGAATCGTTAGCCGTGTTTTTATGTAAAGTGATGTTTATTATATATTCCCGAGCCTTGTATAGTAAAACGTAATTTACGGGAATTCATTTAAGCTAATTGGGCCTAACTGTCGGGCTTTAAGCCCATTTCTATTAAGTTCGGCCCAAAAGAAGGTCCAAACGACCCAACAAGGGTCCTTTCATTTTCCTTTTTACTCTTTCTCTCTCTAGCTCTTTCTCTCTCTAAGTTCATTTAATTTTCTTGTGTTTTGGTGATGAAATGATAGCCTAACATGTGGTATCAAGAGCCTTGGGGTGTTTTATGTTTGTGGTTTTGTTTTCTTTCTTTGTTTTGGCTTAAAACAGAAGCTTATTCCAAGCTTATTGTGCACAGCTTATTGTTCATATAAGCTACGTGTGTCTAAAAGCTTGGTACTTTATTACTTGCAAACGTTCTAGGAACAACTTGTGCTAAAAACCACCTTTCAAAACATGTCTTATGGATTACAAAGACAAAGTTTTGTTTTTTCAAATCGTAACTTTTGATGAGTTTTGAATCGTTTTAAGCATATTTGTTGTTGTTAGTGATCATCAAGTTGCACTTCCTTCATCTAAGGACTTATTAGAAGCCTATTTGATCATCAAACACCTTATTTGAACATCAAAATTCTGGGTTTGAGGTTGAATCTTGCGGTTTGTGTACGAGTTTGAAGATTGCGAAATGTGCATTTGAATCTTGCGATTTGTGTCATTAGAATTCTTGTGGTTTGTGTTTTATAAAGGCTTGCGGTTTATGTTACCCACAAGGATCCATTCTTGCGGTTTATGACATTTAGTAGAAAAGAAACTATGTCAATTTTTTTCTAAAACTTGCGATTTGTGCAAAAAACAACTCTTGCGGTTTGTGTTTTAAGTTCTTGCGGATTATGCAATTACGTATCTTGCGTTTTATGAAAATTCGAATCTTACGGATTGTGCATTCAAGATATCTTGCGGTTTATGTTTTACAAGTTCTTGCGGATTGTGCATTCAAGATATCTTGCGGTTTATGTTTTACAAGTTCTTGCGGATTGTGCATTCAAGTAATCTTGTGGTCTGTGTTTTACAAGTTCTTGCGGTTTGTGCACAAGGAGTTCTTGCGATTTGTGTCAATTGGAAATCTTGCTGTTGTGTTCTTGCGGTTTGTGCAACACTAATTCTTGCAGCTTGTGCAAACTTCATCTTTCGGTTTGTGCACAAGGACTTCTTGCGATTTGTTTCAATTGGAAATCTTGTTGTTTGTTTTTTTGCGGTTTGTGCAACACTAGATCTTGCGGTTTGTGTCACTGGAAAAATCTGACGATATGTGACATTGACAAAAACAAATCATATTCATTACAAGACATTATTAACCAATGACTTCTAATTACAATTAGACTTAAAGAACATTAATTCTTCATTAACAAACCTCAACAACAATCATACTTTCACGGTTTCTTTTTGGTTTTGTAAAATCTCGTAAAAGTCTTCTTTTTTCTCGGTTAAATCATAGAATTGTAAAATCACATGAAATTACAAGGTCTTAAGCACTTTAACATCAATCAAAAGAAAATCATAATCACTAATCACTAAAACGATCTTTCTATATCATTTTGCATCAATTTTGCAATGTCGACTCAACAAGACATTTATGTTGCTGGTTCGAAAACCGTCTACATATGCTCAACAAAGACAACTATATTCCATGGTCTTCTCGTCTTCTTCGTTATGCAAAGAGTAAACCAAATAGAAAGTTAATCTACAACTCCATTATGAATGGTCCATATGTCAGACGAATGATTCCTGAACCAGGTTATCCAGACCGTGAAGTTCCTGTTGCTGAAACCTTTCATGAGCAGACCGATGATGAACTTACTAAAAAAGTAGCAAAGCAAATAGAAGCTGATGATCAAGCCATTTAGATCATTCTAATGGGTCTTCCTGAAGACATCTATGTTGCTATTGATAGTTGTGAAACTACTTAGGAAATCTGGTTACGTGTTCAGCAAATGATGAAAGGTTCTGATATTGGGATTCAAGACAAAAAGGCTAAGTTGTTTAATGAATAGGAAATGTTTACTCTACTGATGGGGAATCGATTGAGTCTTACTATCATCGTTTTTCAAAGCTAATGAATGATTTCAAAAGAAACAAACACTTTCAAGAAAAGATTGCCAGCAATCTCAAGTTCCTAAATAACTTACAATCAGAATGGAGATGACATGTTACCATTGTTTACCAAACAAAGGATTTGCATAAAGTAGATTACACTCAGTTATATGATTTCTTGAAATACAATCAGGCGGAGGTAAATGAACTGAGGGCATAACGACTAGCAAGAGCACATGATCCATTGGCACTTATGGCAAACTCCAACAATCCATACAACTATACAATGTTTCACCAAGATCAACCATCAACGATTACCTACATGCAACAACCACAACCCAACAACAACTTCATCCCATAACCATCATTCAATACGAACTATATGCAACAACCAATGCCAAATCCCAAAGACATTACAGATCCCACAACTGCAATGAACATGGTACTTGTTCTAATGGCTAAAGCATTCAAATTAAACTACTCAACCCCAACCAACAACAACTAGAGAATTTCATTAAACCCTCGTAATAGGCAGATTGCGCAGCCGAGTATGAATTTAGGTCAAGACAGACATATGCAGATGGTTGGAGGTAACGGGGGAATCAATTTAGACAATATGCTGGGCAGAATGTTGGAAATCAAAATGGGTATAACACCGTACAGAATGTCAGGAATTCGGTTGTTTAGAATGCAGTTTAGAATCCGGGTGTTCAGAATGTTGGAAATCAGAATAGGCTTATTTTTGTTTCGGGAATTGCTAATACGAATGCAAATCAGAATGGGAATGGTAATGTTGTAGCAGCACGGGCTAAAGGTAATGGTAATGGGAACAACAAAAATCAGATACGGTGTTACAACTGTAAAGGATTGGGTCATCTTGCTAGGAACTACATAATTAGACCAAGAAAAATAGATGCTGCTTATCTTCAAACACAGTTGTTGATTGCTCAAAAAGAAGAGGCAGGGATCTAACTCCAAGCTGAGGAATTTGATTTCATGGCTGCTGCAGGAGATCTTGATGAGATTGCGGAAGTTAATGCAAACTGTATTTTGATGGCTAATTTGTAGCAAGCATCGACATCGGGCACTCAGATTGACAAAGCTCCCGTCTATGACTCAAATGGATCAGCCGAGGTACACGAATATGATAATTGTTATAATAATGAGATATTTAATATGTTTATTCAAGAGGAGCAGTATACTGATCTACTCGAACCCATTCCTGCACCACACCAAGTATAACAAAATGATAGTGATGTTATTTATGCGGTTTCTAGTGTGGAACAAGGTGGGGGAACAGTAGAACAAAATCCTGCTACTGCTGAGGAAACACATGCTTTATATGATTCATTATATAATAATTTAGCCATTAAAGTTGAGAAAGTCAACACGGTCAATCGTAAAATGAAAGAAACAAATGCTGAATTGACCACTGAGCTTGCTAGATATAAAAATCAAGAATTTTTTTTTGAGATCAATAAAGAAAAATATGACAAACTTGAAAGGTGTTATCAAAAGTCTATTTATCAAGAGCAATGTCATACTAAAAAGATAAATGCACTTTACTTAAGTTCTGCTAAAACGATAACTACTTTGAATGAGGAAATTGCAAATTTAAATAACCAACTTTCAAAAGGAAAATAAATTGTTTCTTCTCTTCAAGAAGAAAAGAAAAAGTTGAAGTCTGATTTTAAAATACGCGAAGACGAGCTTCTTGATAAACAAATTCAACTTGAGAATAAGAGTGGTATGTGCTTAATTACACATACCTTTTACCTTTAAAAACGAGCTAAAATAACCAAAAACGGACTTAAAATGCCACCGAACGGAAAATAGCTTTGGGTTATCAAAATCCTTTTTATCTCAAGCAAGCTCAGCAGAAACAACAGAGTTTGTATAATGGCAAAGTTCTATTAGAAAAGCAAATGGATCCTCCTGCTGTGTATGATTTAGAGTAGACATTGGAACTCGCTCAAGAGAGTCGCTTAAAAATGAAATAATTGAACAAAGAAATAAAACTGACAAATTATACAAAGATTAATCATCTTTCAGGGGTTTTTCTTTCTCAAACGGCCAAGTCACGTGAAGAGTTGTATTTTTCAAATACTTCCAAAATGGCCAATGTTTCTAAATCAATTTCAATACCAAATAAAGAGTTTTCGAATGATACTACACCAAGTGTTGCATGAAAATTTCTAAATGAGGTAAAAAGCACCATTCTGACTCTTCAACGTGTTGCCAAATAAAAAATGACTTAAGATAGACACAATTGGTCATCTTCTGTTCACCAAGAGATTCACAAAATTATAAAAGATGAAATTTTCCCTATCGTTAACCAAGTTGACGCTAGAGTGAAAATTTTCAAAATACAATTTTTGAAAGAAGCAACCAAATTTATTCAAGACTTCAAATCTCTTGCAAAAGAAGCTGATTAATCTCTTGCTAAGCACAAGGCATTAGAATTGGAAATTGAGCATCTCTTGAGAGCAGTTATCAGTCACAATATTATGTCTATTGCGCAAAATAATTCTGTTTGATAAATCACAACTCTAAACTGAGCTTGACGTACAAAAGAACGTGTTGGGAATTGTATCAATAAAAAGGCGAATGAAGATGCTAAAACTGGAATATTGGTTCAAAAAATGTAAGAAATGCAAAATATGACAAAAATTTATACGATAAAGCTTACATGACATGCAACAAAAGATCGAACGGTTGCAAGCTCAGTTGGGAGATCACAAGGGTAAAAGTAAGGATACTTCATGTGTATCAGGTACCCTTGATCCTTTGCCTCAGAAACTTGAAAATGGGAACGTAGAATTAGAGTTTTCGGTTCAAAATTATGAAAAAGAAAATGATGATCATAAGACTGTGTACAAGAACCTGTTTAACTCTATCAATGTGACGCGGGCTCAAACCAAAACAATAATTGATTATGTGCAAACCATATTACATGACACAATTTATGAAAAAGCTAAGCTAAGAGCCTAGTTATTCAATAAGGTTTCTGAACCAAAGGACACCACCAAAGGTATGAGTACGAATACTAAATTTGCATATCAATCAACCAAGAGGAAACCGTCTTTGTAATCTTTATGAAAAACGTGTGTTTTGAGATAACCAAATGCATTTCAATCTGAACGTCTAACATTTTCAAAAACTCGATTCCTCAAAAGGTCGATAAGACGAATGATTTGTCAAATCATGTCACTTCAAACTCAGTACCTACTACCAAAGAATCAAAGGTTGTATAAAATGATAAAGTGATTGTTCATGGAATGTTCAGGATTAATCCTTTTAAGAACTCTAGGAAGAAAAGTCTGTGCCTAACAAACCCATTAAAGCAAGCTTTAGGACAAATCCGATCACTATTTTACAAGCTCATGTCATCACTAAGAAAGTTGTTAATTCTGACTCAAATGTGTTCTTTTCTACAAGAGTAGACATCACTACTAAGACCAGAATTCCACAGCTTAGGAGCAATACAAAGAATGATAGGGTCCCTTCTGCGTCTAAGAGTAGTCGCATCAAGAATAAAGGAGTTGAAGTAGAAGAACACCCTAAGAACTTACTGCTTTCTAAGAATAAGAAAAATATGTCATCTGAATGTAATAACGTTAAGCTTGCTATTCAGAACGATAAATCTAAAATTGTTTGTGTTATGTGTAAGCAATGTTTAATTACAGCAAATTATGATGCTTGTGTGCTTAATTATGTAAATGGCATGAATTCTCATGGTAAGAAACAAAAGGAAAATGTCTCTAATATTGCAAATCAAATGAAACATAAGCCTCATGTTAAGAAACCAAAGAAAGTAGGGTCCAAAGAGAGACTTGCTTCATCTAAGCCTAGTAAACCTAGAATGTGCCTTAGGTGGTTACCAACTAGAAGAATTTTTGACCTATGTGGAAAAATAATTGAATCTAGTGACTCTGAGTGTAAGTCTGACACATATGTGTGTAATGCAAGTACTTCTAACCCTTAGGAACCTACAATCAAACGGTTTCCAAATTCCACTTCTTCTTTTGGCAGGTTATCTAAATATGTTTATGGTGCATCGACTCGGGTTGTTCCAAGCATATGACCGGAAACTAAAGCCTTCTCACCAATTTTTCTTCTGGAAGTTTTTAGTACCGTTCCGCTTTGGAAATGAGTCATACTGTTTGCTGCAATTCTGGGTTTTGGTGATCTTCAATGGGGAAATATTTTGATCACAAGGGTTTATTTCGTTGAGGGCTTGGGGCACAACCTATTCTCGGTTGGGTAGTTTTGTGATTCAGATCTAGAGGTCACTTTTAGAAGAAATACATGTTTCGTCAGAAACCTAGCAGGAGTTGATTTGTTAAAAAGAAATCGCACAACAAACCTTTACACCATCAATCTCCATGATATGGCCTCTGCCTCTCCAATTTGCGTCATGGCTCGTGCTACTTCTACCAAGCTGTGGTTATGGCATCAACGTTTATCCCACAACAACTTCGACACTATAAATGACCTTTCCAGAAATGATCTCATCACTGGTCTTCCAAAATTCAAATACTATAAAGAACATCTTTGTCCCTCATGTGAGCAAGGAAAAAGCAAAAGGGCATCTCACCCACCCAAACCAGTTCCAAATTCTAAGCAAATGATAACGCTCAAAGTATACATATTTCTATATGCGTTATCTGTGATTTTATGTATATAAATTGGTTAATAATAAGAAATACTGATACTTCATCGTAGTAAATTACCTATTGTAGTTTCTAATTAATTGGTCTAGGAATAAAAAAAAGAATACACGAAGATTTGGAGCTTAAACGAAGAAATAACTCAAGCTGAATGCTTCCTGACACCTATGCACTGTTTTGGTCATAACTCGGTCATACAAACTCCGTTTGACGCGATTCTAGCGGCCACGTGAAGAGAATTCAATTATCTACAACTTTGAAAAAGGCCAAGTGCTATAAATGCCCCAAGTACACCACACTTTCAAATAAGTGCGGTGCACTTTTCTGCCATATTATAAATGCTCTTAAATGAGCTTGGCATTCATTGCAACCTATCATCTATCCCTTCTAGGTCCTTCTATGCACGAAATTCACCCTCTCTTGAGCCTATAAATACAGCCCTAAATCTCTCATATCTCACACACATCCATCTACAATCCTCTCCTAAAAGTAGAATAAGTTAGGAACTAGTTTTTGGGAATTTGGTTGAACTTGCTCCTAAGTTCTTCTCAAACCCAGGTTTTGATCCATCAAAGAAGCATAATTAAATGTTATTTTGAATCTATAAGTGATTGTGATAGAATCGTTCATAGTTTCTAGGTTTTACTTCGAATATAATAAAGTGTTCTTGGGAAATTCATGTGAAATCACCATATTTTGCTCTTGGAATTTGATATAATCTTGTTTATCCTTTGAATATGATCTTTGCTGAATTCATGATGAATGTTATGTGTGTTGTTACTTGTTTGAATATGGAGTAGTCTCTTAATGTTTGTTTAAGCTTTATGAGGATTATGATATAGTTTTGATTGTTTTGATATGCTTCAATGTTTATGCTTTATGCTTGATATGTTATTATTCGGATTATTGTTTTAACCTTTGGTTGATCATCTCAGTTGATATAGGTCGAAAGGCTCGATTGTGTGGTTGATTTTGAGTCGCGAATCAATACTAGACTTGTGAGAATTGGATAGTAAATTGCTAGACAACCCGAATGATTATGTGTTTAAGGCCTAATCTCACGTCTAACGACTTGATTAGGGGAAGCATACTTGTATAAATATTGGTCACAAATCTATCTTAATGCGCTTGTTATGTTTGGGTCATAGGTCAAAAAAATTCCCTTGCATAATTGGTAGATATACTTGCTATTGTGGTTACCCGTCATTTGTGGCTTGTATGCTTTATTTGTGATTGAGAATATCTTTACATATCATTTCTAGACTCATGTCTCTCTAAGCCTAAACAAACATGTTTTAATCATCTTTGTATAATCTAAATCATTTCTAGCGTTTGGTATAACTTAGTTGTTAAATCAAATATGAGTCTAATGATCGTGGCAATCATTTGGCCTTTTTTATAAACTACTTTTTGAATATGAAAATGCACAACTTCCTTGGGACGACCTGGTATTACCTAGACTCTACTACATTGGAAAGGGAATACTTTCCCATGTGTTTTCGTTTATTAATCAATAATTCTAGTATTATAAATATAAAGCTTTTGGAACACATCAGCAGAGGTTACACCTTCTTTATATGGATTTATGTGGTCCAATGAGAATCGCAAGCATAAATGGAAAGTGGTATGTTCTAGTAATAGTGGATGACTACTCTCGTTACACGTGGGTCCACTTTCTCAAATCAAAGGATGAAACACCAGAAGTAATTAAGACTTTCCTGAAGAGAATTATTGCCCTTCTGCAATCTCCTATCATTATTGTAAGGACCGACAACGGCTCAGAATTCAAGAATCAAGTGCTTAAAGAATACTTTGACAGTGTTGGCATATCTCATCGATCTTCTTCTGTGAGAACTCCTCAGCAAAATGGAGTCGTAGAACGAAGAAATCGTACATTATTTGAGGCTGCTAGGACGATGTTGATTTTTTCTCGTGCACCATTATTCTTATGGGCAGAAGCAATTGCTACTACAAGCTACACTCAAAACCGTTCCATCATTTACTGATGATTTAACAAAACACCATACAAGCTCATTAATGGCAGAAAACTGGATATCTCCTTCCTTCATTTAAACCGAGGGCGTCTCTTTTACCTAAAAATAGATCATGAAGATATTGGGAAGCACTTGGTGAAAAGGTATATTGCTTCTTCTTGGATAACTCTGCCAATTCATGTCTTATATAGTTTACAACCGAAGGACGAAAGAAAATCATGGAGACAAATGAATGGGACATTTGATAGCTTTTTCCAACTATGGCTATTTGAACAAAGCAGTTCAAAACCTGGTCTCAAAGTATGACTTTTAGACAAATCAGTTCAGGACTCGATCTTACGTATGCTCCGTCAACAATAACAACTCAACAACCAACTGAAGGTGAATTGGATTTATTGTTCAAAGCTATGTATGATGATCATGTTGGTGGTCAACCGTCTGCTACTCCGAGAACTATTCTGGCTGCTCAAGCACCTCAAATTCTACAGACTCCAACAACAACTATGACAACAACAGACACCGCACTGACACTAACAAATTCATCCTCTCAAGAAACAAGTATTCCAATCACTTCACATAATGTTGATGAGCTCGAAACACAACAATAACAACATGTTCAGCCTCAATCCGTAACAATTGCTGAAAATGTTCTGAATGCTATGTTCGATGAAAATACGTTGTTAATCGCTTTTTGCACTACATCCACAACGTATGCTGAATCACCATCATCGCATTATGTGGATCCATTCGACACATTTATACGTTTATCACTTACCCTCACGAATATCAATAACTAAGATCACCCTCTTGAAAAAGTGATTGGAAAACCACCGACCATTTTAGACAATAAATAAATTTAAGAACGATGGTGACAGTCATGTACCGCATTACTGTAAGCACTATAGTACCAAATAATGTCAAAGGAGGCTATGACTGCCCTGCATGAATTTGAATCAATGCAAGAAGAATTCTCCAGTTCAAAAGGCTTGATGTATGGGTGTTAGTTCCTACCCAGATAACATAAAACCCTTAACCTTAAAATGGTTATTCAAAAACAAGCAGATGAAGAGAACAGATCAATCTGAAACACGACTCGTTTGGTTGAAAAAGGGTACCATCAAGAGTGAAGGAATAGATTTTGAAGAAACCTTCAGTCCGGTTGAATGGAAGCTATCTAGGAATTTTTAGCATATGATGCTCACATATCGTTCACCGTGTTTCAAATGAATGTGAAAATTTCTTTCTTGCATGGTACACTAAAAGAAGATGTATACGTATGCCAACCTAAAGGTTAAGTTAAAGAAGGCACTATATAGGTTAAAGCAAGCACCAAGGGCATGGTACGACGAATTGTTAACGTTTCTCCTTCAAAATAACTTCTTCAAAGGCACCATTGATCTAACGCTATTTATAAGGCGCTTCAACGACGACATCTTGGTGGTACAGGTCTATGTAGATGATATTATCTTTGGTTCTACAAACCCTAGGTATACCCAACTATTTTCTGACCTCATGAAAAGTCGCTTCGAGATGTCGATGATAGGGGAAATGACGTTTTTTCTTGGTCTACAAGTTAACCAATCCCCATGTGGCATCTTCACAAACCAGTCCAACTACGTGTTAAAAATCCTTAAAAAATATGGAATGGAAACTTACGATCCCGTTGGAACTTCAATGGAGATCAAAGACAAGCTTAACCTAGATCAAAATGGGACTCTAGTCGATGCAACGAAATATCGTAGCATGATTGGTGCCCTAATGTATCTTACGTCAAACAACAAACATTGTACCATGCTACTTGTTTATGGTGCTTCGGTACCAGGCTAGAGCCAACTGAGAAACTCCTCAAGGAGGTTACAAAGGATCATACGTTATCTCTGGGGAACTGTTAATAAGAGTATACTGTATACGAAGGATTCTGGCTTGAACTAACCGATTTTTAGATGCGGATTATTGGAATGTAAAGACACCTTCAAAGTAACTTCTGTGGAACTCAATTTTTAGGCAAAAAGTTGGTTAGCTAGTCCTCAAAGAAACAAGATTGTACGGCGTTGTCAACCGCGGAAGCAGAATATGTGTCTTTATCTGCTTGTTGTGACCAAGTCCTTTGGATGCGGACATAGTTAACGGACTATGGCTTTCACTTCAATAAGATTTCAATCTATTGTTATTCGAAATCAACCATAGCAATATCCTGCAACTCAGTCCAACACTCAAGAACAAAACACATTGTTGGCCGCTACCATTTCATAAAGGAACACGTGGAAAAGGGTACGACTGAACTGTATTTTATCAAGACGGATTACCAACTAGCCGACCTCTTCACCAAAGCTCTTCCTGTGGATTGATTCAACTATTTGTTTCATTGCCCTAGTATGTACAGCTTGTCTCCTCAGGAACTTGAACGTCTTGCAAAATCACAGTAATTCTTTGTATATATTTTATCAAAAAAACAAAACATAAAAATATAAAAGCTATAAAAACAAAATACAAAATCAAAAATTTCAAAAATACCAAAAATAATCTTCTCCGACATGTCTCTCGACAATCGATAAAATTTACGTACCTAGAAATGTTGATTAATATTGACACGGGTATATAAATGAAGTTCGAGCGAGAGTTTCAAATGCTTTCAAAACATGTCCTTTCAAATTTTTCTCTACGACTTCTAAGTAAATGTCAGCTTAGGACTCAGACTCCAAAGAAAGAAAAATGTTATTTTATGAACATTTATCCTCCACAACGGGAAGTTTATATCTTCTCGGTCTTGAGCATTGTTAGATGCTATGTTTGCTATGTAGTAATCATACGAAAGCAATTGAGAATGAAAGAGAGGGGCTAGAGAGTATTTTCATCAATTTTCTAATTTTTATTTCCAAATGGGAAAAGTAGGAAATGATGTGAGGTGAGAATAAAGGTAACAAACTACAAGACTTGTATAAATACTCCTTCAAGATGAGTATTTATACTTATTACTTATCCTATTCTATTTTCCTAAACTTAGTCAAACCTTGGTCAACTTTACTTAACTTTGACCAAGATAGACTTTATTACATCATAACTACTAATAAAACTATAAACTAAGCTAAGACCAATTCATAATAATAATTAACACTTTTATAGTATCTAACAAACTCCCCTAAGGGTTTATTATACAGACACTTCATCGTCGGTAGAGATGGGCTTCATTCACAAAAGATTATTTTTGCCTCCAAAATCTTTTTTCCATGTTTCTCCCCCTTCAGGAGGATCAACATCATAATGTTCGTCATCGTGATATGTGAAAAATTATGGATTTTCAGACTTGGCTTTCAAAATTTCCCATATTTCTGGATCAGCTGCTTGATCTTGAGGTTTTGCCTTCATATTCAGATACAATTGTTGTTGAAGATCAGCAGATGATGTTGTAGCAGTTGAAGAGCTTGTTTTTTGGATAAAGATTGAGAGTTGTATTCTGCATGTGCTTTCAAAATAGTTATTCAATCAACTTTAGTCCATGAGCAGCAAATTCTTTGGATACCATACCGGATATGTCAACAGGAGAGACTTCTTGATCCTTGTTGACTGCAAGCTTTACCAAGCGAGGCATCTCTTATTTTAGCATTTCATTTGTCTTTGTAACTGTCAGCTCAGGAACAATCGTGTCACAGTGTTGTAGAACTTCTTAAATCTTTTCCGCGAAAAACTCTTGAGTGATAAATTTGTTCTTGATATGAGAACGAATTAAGTTTCTTCGCCTGCCCATGCCAGCAATACTTCCTGGTAGATTTCTTGTTTTAAGAGTGAAAGATATTTTCTTGTGTTTTGTTGTGAAAGAAGTCTTGGATGTTGTAGCAGTTGTGGGTGAAATATTACCATGCAAGTCCTCTAAAACTGTTTGTTCATATTGTGCAAGCATTGAATTCACCAAAAGTTCGAATCTAAGTTTTACAAACATACATAAAACTTAAATTTAAAAAGTGGTAAACTATTCAACTCCCCCTTCTAGTTTTCCACATAAAGATTAATAACTAACAAGGATTAATTAAAACTTACCTTAGAGCTTGATTTCTTCCCAAAAGCAAAAATCCTAATTTTTTTATTCTCCTCTTTTCTCTTTGTTCGACCGATCTCACAAGGGGGAGGGTTATAGGATTTTATTTTGTATTTATAGGCCCCCAAACTAATTATAGATAAAGTCTAATTAGTATTTGTTTCCTTTTAAAACTCTTTTTTTTTCTTTCTTTCCCTTATCCGGCCAAAGGGCCTTATTTATATATTTTTTATTTATTTTTATTTATTAATTACTTAATTTTTAACATTACCTTAATTTTATACAAAAACCTAAGCTTATTTGCGCATACCTTTTTGCGTAAACGCAATTTACTAGACTTTTAAAAATAATTAAGTTTTCATTTTTATTAATCCTAACATTCCAAAAATAGAAATTCCATTTCTTTCATATCCTTACTACTAGAACCTAATCTCTTCCTAATATTACTAACACATAAATACGTATACGTATAATTACTTACACAATTAACGCGAAACCGCTTCAATTACCAAAATCATTTCCTTGTCACCAAAAGTGAACGAAATGAATTCCACAAAATCCAATCCCAATGAGACGGTCACACTCAATGGATTGATTATGCAATCTCACATATCCCACACAAACACATATAAACACATATAACACATAACCCATACTTATAGAACATATATTTAGGTCAACACTACGGTTTAACCAACCTGCTCAAGCCACGGTTGTCACATTTTTGGTCATCTTAAGTCATTATTAGTGTTAGTTTGTAATAGGCTAGACGAGATTAACGGGCTTGGATTGTAATCTAATATTGTCCATGTTTTGGGCTCTTAGCCCACTTTAAGCCAAGCCCAGCCCAAGTAAGCAAGCCCATACGCCAATAAGGCTATGGAACTATAAATACCCCTTTCACCTCATGTCGTGAAGGGTGTTAGTTATCATTGGTTTCACCTAGCAATCAACCTTCCTTTCTTTCTACTTTTCTTTCTCTCTTTCGTATTTGGTTCATGTATGTCATGGCTTATTAGTAGCTTATTATGTTGTTATATGGATTAGTATTGGGATAACAAGTGGTATCAGTCACCAAAGGGTTTTAATGTGTTTGGATCGTGGTTTAGATAGCTTATACGGGCTTATTTTTTGTTTTTTAAGCTTTGGCTTATTTTATGTTTTTAGGATTAGATTGTTAAGCTTATTGTAGTTCTTATCTACTAGCTTTTATAGGTTAAAACAACTTATTCTAGATTTCATCTCATAGCTTATTTTGTTTTTTTAGGTTTGGTTTTAAAGAAAATAGTGGTTTTATTTTTGGTGTTAAAATGTTAAAGTTTATGTTTTTATGTTAGATATAGACTAGCTATAGTTAGTTTTGCAAAAGAAATAAAGAAAAACGATCAAAAAGTGTGTTTTTAGGTGATTTAAAAAGTTATTTTCCAGAAATATTTAAAGGTTGAGGAATATGTTTTGAAGACTGAGGAATATGTTCTGAGGAATATGTTCTCCTGAATATGTTCTGTGGAATATGTTTGTTGATCCTGCAAATTATGTTTGTTGCTTTTGCGAAATATGTTTACTAATCCTGCGAAATATGTTTACTAATCTTGCGAAATATGTTTACTGATCCTGAGGAATATGTTTTCTGATCCTGAGGAATATGACAAAAACACATCCTGCGGAATAAGTTGTCTAAGAAACTGACTGAATTTCATTTTTAGTTAACCATTTTTGGTTTAAATCAATTTCGGTACAAAGAAAATTCGATTAAAGACTTTTTGGACTCTTATTGTAATACTCCTTTTGGACTTCAAAGACATGTAATTTTACAATAGTTTCCAAGAAAACAAGTACTTCAAACGTAATAACAAACCACAATTTCAATCACTTCATAAACTTAAGATCCGATATCCATTCACAAAAAAATCAATATGTCAAATACCAATAACAACAACTTCGATACAACAAGAGACATAGTTTCTTTGTGTTCGATTTCAAAAGAGCAAGTGATCTATCGACTTCAAGAGAAGGCACGACTAGCAAAAGGAGGTTGCATGACAGGTCTTAAAGCACTTCAGTCACACTTTACGTCTCTCTTAGATAATTGAAAAGACTTTGGTGGAGTGCCTACATTCAAAAGAACATTCTCTCAAGACATGGATTTACTAGAAAAGCATCTTACTAAAGAAATACTTCAAGAGATTGATCGCAAGACTGCTTTGACAAAACTCAAAACAATGTTTAAAAACATATTCAATTCAGAATTAAGAGAGTATCTTCAAAACTATACTGCCTTCGAAGCTCACTCTGTCAAAGATATGATAATTGTGAGTCCCAATGAATAGATCTTCTTAGCTTGTTAAAGCTTAGTTACCTTGGATAAATCCAAACTAACTATGTGAGAAACTATGATTATGAATACTACAAGTTATGCGGAATCTAACTTGTAATACTAAGAAGAACAATGTAAACAAAACTTTGAATATATATTGATTGCAAATATTCTGCCTAGGTTATAGAATAACTAACTATGAAAACTTGTATCTTGCTTTGAAGATTGATATCTCTAACTATACCGTAGGGTTCCTTTTATACACTAAGGAAAACCCTAATGGGCTTACAAAACGCGTTAAGTGATCATGCATATCTATTCCTAATATAACTCATGCATATCACGTAAGCAGTACTAACTATATAATTAACAGTACTAACTATTATAATAACAGTACTAACTATACTGGCAGTACTAACAATGTACTGGCAGTACTAACTAACTATAACTAGCAGTACTAAGTGTAGAAGCTCTGAATCCCAACAATCCTCCCCTAAACTTGTGATTTACCTTCAAATCTCAAGTTTCTTCTGTATTTAATCTTCTAGACTGCACTGTTGAGGATTCTTCCAAACATTCTTCTACTTCTGTACTTGTGACCTTATAAACCTTAGAAGTTCAAATACCATCTCATTTTCATGATCAACCTCTAGTTTTCTGCTTAACATCTTTGATAGCATTTCTTGAGTAAGTGGATACTTCTTCTCTATCATCATGTGAATGGCAATTCCATTGTCCATCAACAAAATATGAATTCCACATGAATCAAATAGTCTCCAGCTTATCAAATTGTATTCATGTTGATGCCTCCAGACTTCATCTTCTTCATCAGGTTGAAATAAGATCTTCAGATCTCCCCATAACATCAAGTCATATCCTTCTGGTCTTGATGTTGCATACCTTTCTTCTACTAGTCTGTGTAAGTCTAATACATCCTGTCTGTCAAAATCATCAAGCATCTTACTAAAGATCTTGTAATTCTTAGAACTTCCATCTGCTCTGATGAGTTGATAATAAAAACCCAATAAAAAAGTATTCGTGAGTCAGAACTGATCTTTTCAATCGAACAAATGGATACTTATAGTAAGCAAGAATTCAATTTCCATAGCAAATTATTCTCTTGGAACCAGATCCAAATAGGCTTTAAGTTCTTCCTTCTCCTTCTCATATTATGTCTTCTGTCTTTTGACACTTTGATCACTTTTCATTTCACCTGCACTTTCGTTGGCAAAGTGGTTTTTTCTTCCCTGCTTCCTCCAGCTTTTTTTTGCTACCCTTTTCCTTATTTTCAGAATCCATGGGTACAAAAGATTGAATTTGATCCCATACTTTTTCAAATATATGTCTAATGTCTTCATACTTCATTCCTTTGAAATAATTCATCTTGTATACCACTCCTGATACTCAAAGTACAAGACCATGTGTTCTATCCTTAACGTTTCTATAGAGTATGGTCTATTCAGGTGAGCATGGTATCTTAACACTGCAGGATCACTCCAATCAATAACATGAGTTAGATCAGCTTTAGTTACAGCTTCTTGCTTCTCTTGTTCTTGTGTTGCTTTGTTAATCTCTTCTTGTAACTGTTTAGCTATTTCTGCATCCCTTGTGATCCTTTGTCTTTCCTCTTCATCAATCTGTTCTGGTAATCTAATAGCTTCTTCATGCCCAAGTCTTTCTTGCTTAAGCTGCTTCTTAGTATTTTTCTGAACAGATTCATCTTCTTCCATAATTGTTTTTCCTTTATCTTTCCTCTTCCATGCACTCCTTCTTAAATATACCAAATTTGCAGTAGCAGTACTAACTTCTGGAATAACAGTACTATGTTCTGTACCAATAGTATTAACTTATTTTTCTCATTTTTCACCACTACCTTGATCTTCCACAAGCTCAGTAGGTTCTTATTCTTGTAGGAGTATCTCAGTATCAACACTATTCTTCTCCTGAATCTATGTATCCTCCTGAAACCATAAAGGTCCTTCATCTTGTACCAATGAAATAGAAGGATCTGTATTAATTTCAGAGATCTTCCTCCCCTGTTTTGAAGAATCCTCCACATCCTCTTCATCCTCTGATAGAACAATCCTAGCCCTTCTCTTAGCTTTGGTTGTCTTGACTTTCTGTTCCAACTTCTTCACTCTTAAAATAAGCTTTGTAATAGCAGTACTATAGGTGTTCTTTGTTTGCTGCAGTTCATTATCCAAAGCTCTAACCTTCTTAGATAGAGAAGTACAAAGATCCGTCAATTCATTTAGTGATACACTACCCTCATCACGTCCAAGTAAGTGAACACTGTGGAGATGTGATTCATGGGGCATTGGAACAGCCTCCTTTGCAGTAGGTGTGGGTTGAGTGTTTGGTGGTTGTGAGGTTGATGGGGGTACTGACTGGTGTGTGTTGAGGTGATAATGATGGAGAAGATGTTATTCTGGATGGAGAAGTTTCAGGTGCACTGATCATAGTTGGAAAAAGTAGAATGTCTACCCCAGAATAACCCTTTGAAATCCGTTTCATGTTGCTAAAGAGTTTTTGAGTAAGAGTATGAGCAACATAGGTTCTGGTGTGGGGTCCTAGAAGTCTCCTTTATTTGTTGAAATAGATTTGGAGAAATCTTAGATACATCAAAAACTTGTGTGGGTTGTCCAGATTCTTAACCATAGCATCAAAAATTAGTTTTCAAAAATTGTAAGTCCTGTTTGTGGCCAAGCAAATTATAGCAGTTGCTATATTGCTACTAAACTGCTCCCAAGCAATTTTCTTAGAGCTTAAGCAGTGGAGGATAGTATGAATTAGAAAGCTCCACTAAGGAGAAAAATGACCCTTTTGAAAAGTAAGTTTATCAGAATCAGTCACATACCTCATTAGAGCAAGTTGCTCAAATATCTTTGAATTGGGTAGAGTAGTAACACCACCATTGTCCTCCAACTTTAGATGTTTTCTTAGAAAGGCTTCAGTAATAGTCTTTACTTGTCCATCAATTGTAGCAGTTAGTTCTACCTCTCCATTAGCACTTGTTCTAGCAGTAGTTGTTCTCCAAAATTGCGTAATAAAGGAAACATATATTGTTGGATTCTCTATGAAGGCATACTGGATGTGACTAGCATTTAGAAAATCAATGATCTGATGAAATCCTTCACTTCCTTCAGACTTTTGTAAGTAGGCCACCATGTTATGCTTGTCGCAAAACTCTAAATTAGCCATGTGATTAAGAAAATATTGAATAAACTTCTGGGATGAGCTCGTTTATGTGGGTATGAAAGCTTGGAAAAGTTAATTGAGATTATATTGAGAGCACTTAGGGTTGTAATTTGACCGACTGAATGAAATTTGATCTTATCTTGAAGAAATCTTATTAATTTATAGAAAGATCATGAATTTCCAATTAGTCAAACCCTATAGGCTATGTTGTTGGCGAAAATATCTCAACGGCTATAATAAAATAAGGAAATTTTGTTATGCCTCAAACAGTACTAACGGTCACCCACCAGTACTAATATTTGCCTAGCAGTACTAACTCTAAGTCTAGCAGTACTAACTTTGCCTAGCAGTAGTAAGATATGCCTAGCAGTACTAACTTAAGACTGGCAGTATTAAGTTTATGCCAAGCAGTATTAACTCCAATCTCATTCCAATGTAGATTCTCACAATCTCTCTTTCTGTTTTTATACTCACAATATCTCTCAATTCTTTTTACTCACCAATTCACTCTTTCTGTTTTTAAGCACACATCTCTCTTTTGTTTTTGGTTCACAACTTCTCTTTTTCTTTTATGCTCACCAAAATCTCTTAATTATCAGACAATTTTGTACAAGGTGCCATCAATTCTTTTAGTTACATATTGTCCTCCCCACTTCCAAATGTGTTAACTTTTGAGAGAGGTGGGTCATTGGACTTTTAAATGAAGCCTCAAACCTAGTTTGAGCATCTACATCCCCAATGTGGTTTCTTGGCACCTGGGACCACTACCTGAACCAGTTCCCTAAGGACTTGGCTCAATAAGTGTTGCCATGGATTGGGTCTTAAGTCATGTTACCACTGTCCTGCTATGCTTTTAAGCTAGAAGCAGTAGTGGCAGCCCTTTCCATTATGTCACCCAACTCCTTATGGACAGCCTCATCACCAACCTTTATAGGGGGAGCACCAGACTAAGGTATCTTAGTGTCCCGACCTCTTTTGCCTAGCAGTACAAATTATGCTTAGCAGTATTAATATTTGCCTTAACAGTGTTAACTCTGTCTTTCAATAATTATACAACAACATGCCTCTATTCATCACAAGCACACTAGAAAAGACTAGATAGACATGTGAGAATTCATGAGGATCCATATTTATGTATAACCAATGAATAGAAGTTAAGAACTTTTAAACCTCCCCTCAACCAATGTAGCTAAAAATTAAACATACCAATGCTTGCCACTAGAAAGTTAAATCTGCTTACATCAAAGGCTTTAGTGAGAAGATCTGCAACATTATGATCTATATGTATCTTAACCATCTCGACCAGTCTCTTCTCAAAAGAATCTCTAATGAAGTGATGCCTGATCTCTATATGCTTTATTTTAGAATGATAGACAAGATTCTTGATAACACAAATAACACTCTCATTGTCAATATGAATCTTTGTCTACATCAAATTGTATCCATAATCTAACATCTGATTTTGGATCTAAAGCACTTGTCCATAGCAGTGAGAAGCAGCAATGTATTCAGCTTTAGTAGTTGAGTTAGCCACTCCCAAGAGATTAACCTTGAACCAAGAAATTGACAACCTCCTGTTGTGGATTTCCTATCCAAGCTGGCACCTGCATAGTCACTCTCTAAAAAAGCTTCCAATATAAGAGGAGAGTCCTTAGGATACCAAAGGCCCAACTTAGGTTAAACTTTTAGGTATCTAAAGATTCTTTTTACTACATTCAAGTGGGAAACTTTTGGCTGAACTTGAAATCTTGAGCAAGCACAAACTAAGAACATAATATCTGGTCTAGAGGATGTAAGATACATCAATGACCCAATCACTGACCTGTATAAATAAACATCAACATCCTCACCATCTTCATCCTTTGTCAAAGCCTTGTTGGTTTCCATAGGAGTACTAGCTGTCCTTAAACTAGAAAATCTAAATTTCTTCAAGATTTCACCAACATACTTGTCCTGACTAATGAAGATCCCATCCTCTTTCTGCTTGACTTGTAAACCCAAGAAGAAAGTAAGTTCTTGAACTCATCTGAAACCTGTTGTGCATTATCTGCTCAAACTCATCACATAAAGACTTCTTAGTGGAACCAAAGATAATGTCATCTACATATACTTGAACCAGTAGAATATCACCCTTGAGTCTCTTTATGAACAAAGTCTTGTCAATTTGTCCCCTGTGAAATCCATTATCCAGTAGATAGGTAGAGAGTGTCTCATACCAAGCTCTAGGAGCTTGATGTAGACCATATAAGGCTTTCTCCACTTTGTAGACTTTTTATGGAAATTTTGGATCCACAAAACTTAGAGGTTGGCAAACATATACCTCCTCTTCAATAGTGTCATAGAGAAAAGCACTTTTAACATCCATCTGGTACACAGGAAAATTCATAAATGATGCAACAGCAAAAAATAACCTGATTTCTTCAACCCTAGCAACAGTAGCAAAAACCTCATCATAATCAATGCCTTCTTCTTGTTTATACCCTTATGCTACCAGTTTGGCTTTGTTCCTTACAACTATTCCCCTTTCATCCTTCTTATTTCTATACACCCACTTTGTACCAATAGCCTTTTTACCACTAGGTAAGTTAACTAGTGTCCAAACCTTTTGAATCAAACTGAAGCAGTTCCTCTTGCATTGCTTCAACCCAACTTTCATCATCAAGGGCTTGAGATATCTTTATGGGTTCATGTTGAGAAAGGAAACAAGCAAATAAGCAGTTCTGGAAATCTTTGTGATTTGTCCTTCTTTGCTTTTGGATGTATCTAATCATAGCATGCTCTCCAGAATTCTTCTTTGTCATGCCCTTTGTTTGTACTGCTGACTTTAAATCCCTAATAATTTAAGCTTTAGGATGAATAGAGTGTACTCTAGTTGTGGGGATAGGACTAACAACAGTGGAAGATTCCATGTTGTTGAAATCAGCCTCTGCACCCACACTTTGATCAGCATAGGGAGTGTTGAGAGTTTCCAAGTCATGATCATCATAGGCATTGCAAAAAATGCCATTACTTTGAATTTCTGCAGTATCCTCCAATTCAGGGATTAGAGGATCATGAGGAAGATTAGCAAAATCAATTGGAAAAGATCCACCAAAAGGAACAAATGATGGTCCACTTGATGGTTCAACATGACTAAAAGTCCTGGATGCACTAGCAGTATTAATTGGTGTGCTAACAGTATTAAAATTATTAGTATTGCTAGCTTTAGTAATCTTCTCCTAGCTATCACACTGAGCTTCAAACTCTTTTCTAACAACATCTGATTGCTCTGTAGCCTCCTTCTCTTGATACATTATCTTATCAAGAACATTCTTCAAGGCTTGATCATACTCACTTGATGGCTCTTGTACAGTCTTTCTACAAGCATCATCATCAACTTTATAATCCTTAGCCTTGTCATCTGAGCTCTTGTAGCTTGAAGAGATGGATGACCATAATGGGAACATAATATATTGTTGAGTAGACACATTCTCTTCTTCAGTTTGTCCAGTATCAACATTTTTCTTCAAACTTGTATTGCCATTAGTTTCTTGTGGACCGGCATTTTTGTTAGTTTGATTCCCTGCAGTAACTAGTTGATAATTCATAGAATTTGTTAAGGAATCAATATCAAAAAGCCAGTTAGGTCCTTGCCCTGCAACATTTGGTTTATTTTCAAGAAAGTTTACATGCAGATTCTCTTCAACTTTTCTGGTTTTAGTATTAAATATCCTGAAAGCCTTGCTATTTACAGAGTACCCAACTAAAAACCCTTCCTCATCCTTCCCATCAAACTTGCCTAAAGGGTCTAGGGTATTTAGAATAGTAACAGGACATCCAAAAGGTCTCATGAAACTTATGCTTGGTGCTCTACCAATAATAAGTTCATAGGGTGTCTTGTTATGAGGCTTGGTCACTAGAACCCTATTCAGGACATAACAAGCAGTATTAACTGCTTCAGCCTAAAATACTATAGGTAGAAGTGAGTCTGCTAGCATAGTCCTAGCTGCCTCAATCAGGGTCCTATTCTTTCTCTCAGCAACTCTATTTTGTTGTGAAGTTTTGACAACACTATATTCCCTTTTTATCCCTTTTTGCCCATAGAACTCATCCATTTCCCTGTTTTTGAATTCTGTTCCATTATCAGACCTGATTACTTTAACCTTATAGTTTAATTGGTTTTCTATTTCTGTTATAAATTTATTAAGAATCCCACTAGTTTCACTCTTAGTGGCTAAAAAGAAAACCCAACTAAACCTACTAAAGTCATCAGTCACTACAAGGCAATAGGTCTTATGGTTGATACTCCTTACAAATGTTGGTCCAAATAAGTCCATATGCAACATCTATAAAGGTTGGTTGATAGAGCTCACAAGTTTGGTCTTACAGGAGGCTTTGTGTTGCTTTCCTTTCTGACAAGCAACACAAGTATGGTCATTTTCAAAAGTCTTTGAAGGAAGACCTCTTACAAGGTTTCCCTTTACAAGTTTATTTATTGTTTTAAAATTCACATGACCCAGCCTCCTATGCCATAGTTTAGACTCATCAATTGTGGCTTTTGCAAATAAACAAGTTAAATCTTCAGAAGGAACAACATTCTTTAAATCAAAGCTGTACATATTGTTTTGCCTGGGGACTCTAACCAGTACTTGACTTTCATCAATTAGCTTAAAATCAGGAGACAAAACAAGATATTCAGTTTCAGTGAAAGAACACTGTTTTTCATGTCACACATTTGTGAGACAGAGAAAAGATTAAACTTTAGTTCCTTCACAAAAAACATATCTTCAAATTCTATTTTATTAGTTCTTATCTTACCTATACCTGTTATCTTAACACCTCTAGTACTTCCACCAAAGGCAACAAAACCTCCATCAATATCTTGATAGTCAGTAAGTAAGGCTTTGTTCCCTGTCATATTCCTGGAGCATCCACTATCAAACACTTCTTTGTACTTTAAAGCTTGTTGTGGATTCCCTTGCATAAAAATAAGAGAGTCAGTTTCTCTTGGGGACCCAAGCCACTACTGACTTGAGTCTGCCTTGTGGATCAATATAATTTACTCTTTTTGAGAACCATGATCCACTATTGTCTTTGTAGCCATTGTTTAAATCCGTCTTTGTGGGTCTCCAAACACAACCTGCTGAGGCCTTAACAGCAGTGACCCTATTTCCCTTAACAGTACAAACTACTGTTTGCCTACCAATATTAACACCATTTACTCTAACAGTATTAACTTTTTCCTTTGAAACCCTGGTATTAAGTACTGTTGATTTATAAAAAGGCCTTCTAATATGTGAATGTGACTTGGGAAAAGTATTTATTTTTGAATTTGAAACATTCACTCTATTTTTATGAGTAGCAGTATTAACATGCTGCTTGGCAGTACTAACTGGTATTCTTCTAGACCTAGTTAAGACTGCAGTTGGAACAAATTTATTTTGATGATTTATTCTCTGAGTGTTGTTCCAAATTGGTCTAACTTCCCTATGACCAGTACCCTTTCCTATATTTTTCAAAACAGACTTTTTAGCCATTCTCTTTTCATGAAAATCATAGTCTTTTATTAGATGGCTGTAACTGCCACAAACAAAACAGGCTTTCTTTGTAGACCCAAATCCTAACCCCAGTTTTTGAGTCATTTTCCCATTCCAATCTCTTCTATCTACCTTAGGAGATTGAGTGACCATCCTAGGTTTTACAGCTTGTTTATCAAATTTAACAGGTTCATTCCTAGCTTTAGTAAACTCAATCTTTTTAAAACTAGGTTTGTCTGTTGCTTGCAAATCATTAGATTGAAAAATATCCTCATCATCATCACTAACCCAATCTTCAATGATAACTCCACTAGGCCTAACAGATTCAACTCTAGGCATTTCTACACTAGTATTGCTAGGTGGAGTGATACTTGTTTCAACTTGAGACACACTAGCACTAGTCTTATTTGCTGTAGGCCTATAAACAGAATCATCCAATCCTGCAAAAGATAGGTCAGCAAGTGGAGGCATGTAGTTCCCAGTTAAAGGAGGAGGAACAACATGATATCCATTATCCTTTTTGAACCTATCATTTGTTTGATTGTCATCTCCATCACTTGAACGACTATCAAACACACTATTAAACAATTCACTACCACTTGAATCATTTTCATTCAATTGATCTCCATATCCTAGACCAGTTTTATCTTTAGAACTTATTTGACTATTAATCAGTTTAGTTAAGTTTTTAGAAGATGTTTCAAACTATTCTAGTTTAGCTTTTAAATCTTCTTTTTCTTTTAAAGTTTGTTCTAATTGATTTGTAAGTCTAGTGACAGCATTACCTTTATCCTTTACTTTAAACTCTAATACTGCAATCTTTTCTCATACGACACTTCATTTTTCTGATGAACAACTAACCGTGCCTCTACAGATTCTAGGCCTAACTGATAAGCTAGAATTTCTTAATTAGCCTTACTAAGAGTTTGTCTCTGTTTATCAAACTATTTTTGAATTTTTTCATATTTTTTAACATAGTTTTTAGAACAAGATTGTACATTTGTGTCAGATACTGAAGAGTTTGAAGTGTAGACCATGAGAGCAAACTGAGTTGGTTCATCTTGAGCTATATAACTCCAATCATATCCCAATCCATCTTGCACAATCAAAGCATTGTTCTGAACAACCAATGCATCAGAGGTCTCTACTGGTATAGTCCTTCTGGTGTTGTCCCTGCTCCTTTACCCTGCATCTCCATTCCTGTTCCCTTGATTTCTTGTGTTCTACATTCCCTGGCAAAATGGCCTCTTCTATGACATGTTAAAGCATTCAATCTTCGTTTTATCAAAACCTACATGTTCTTTACCATTGAAGATTAACTTTCTTCCAGTCTTATTATAAAATCGCTTAACCCTCATAGAAAGCATAGCCACCTGCCATTTAATGTCCACTTCTTCTAAGTTATCCTGATCAATTTTCTCTAGGTCTTCATCATCAAGTTGTGGACCACTTGACTGATTAGCAAAGAATGAGAAAATTAGATCATTAGTATATGATGATGAAGAGGCTTGTCCTTGAGAGTTATGGCATACTGCAGTAGAAACACCATTGGCAGTATTAACTTCATTAATACTGTTAGTTACTTCTACAGAGAGAAAGGCCACATTCTAAGAGTTTGAAGATGATCCAGAGGAACCTTTGATGTCAGCTTCAAACACTTTTAGGTTATTGTATAGATCATCAATATCTAATTCATCTATACCCTCTTTTTTCTCATAATCAAAGCTATGTTGTTCCATGATTAAGGTAGAGCTCTTAGAAATATCTGATTTGTATCTTTATTTGAAACAGCTGCACCATGAACTTCAACTTGGCTGATAAGTTTTTGAAACCTATCATATGCTTTGTCTAGGCCTTCTGTGTCAGATACAAAAAAGTTTTCAAATTGTTGCTTCAAAATAGTCTTCTGCATCTTCTTAGATTCAACATTGCCACCAAATCTACTCTTGATAGCAGCCCACAAAGACTTTGCATGCTTGATTGTATGGAACCTCAGTTGATACTCATCAGGAATAGCCAAAAGCAGAATGCTTTTATCTTTTTTTTCTTTTTCTCTTCGTAATAGTGCTTGAGCAGTCTTTGGAAGTACTTCAGTTTCAACACCATTCTCATCTTTTGTTGTTTGTACAGGTTCATCACCATTCATGATTACTTGCCACAAGCCATAATCTGTGTTTGTGAGGTACTGCTCCATCCTCATGCTCCAAAGGGTATATTCACCCTTCTTGAGCATAGGAAGTTTTACAGTAGATATCATTTGAGGAGATTCCACTGGTGCCATTTGTAGTGCAGGTTCTTCACCAGACATCTTGTATTGTAGGTAGAGATCTAGATCTGATTGAGTTCTTCTTATTCAGAGTTTCTCTACAAGCTCTGATACCACTTGTGAGTCCTAATGAATAGATCTTCTTAGCTTATTAAAGCTTAGTTACCTTAGATAAATCTAAACTAACTATGTGAGAAACTGTGATTATGAATACTACAAGCTATGCGGAATCTAACTTGTGATACTAAGAAGAACAATGTAAACAAAACTTTGAATATTATTTTGTGTGCAACTATTCTGCCTAGTCTAAGAATAACTAATTATGAAAACTTGTATCTTGCTTTGAAGATTGATATCTCTAACTATGCCGTAGGGTTCATTTTATACACTAAGGAAAACCCTAATGGGCTTACAAAACGCGTCAAGTGATCATGCATATCTATTCCTAATATAACTCATGCATATCACTTAAGTAGTACTAACTATATAATTAACAGTACTAACTATTATACTAAAAGTACTAACTATACTAGCAGTACTAACAATGTACTGGCAATACTAACTAACTATAACTAGCAGTACTAAGTGTAGAAGCTCCGAATCCCAGCAATAATCAGTGTGACAGAAACAAAGAATCTATGATCTGGTGGTCTTGGTGAATCAAACCATGTGATAGTCATTTCTAAAGAGAGAAAGTAAAGGAAGAAACTAGTGTGTGTAAAATGTAATGAAAAGTGAAAGTGTACAAAAGTCTCAACCCCTTTATGGAAGCCATAGAGGGGTATTTATACCAACACACATTACATAAGAATCCTATATTGATTGTACTTGTCCTTGTGTGTGGTGATATGGTAAACTATGGTAATTCCGTAAATGTCATCACGTAAAGTGAATTTCTAACAATCTTCCCCCACGGTACGATATACGGAATTACTTACAATATTTTCCTAACAAGTACATAATGATTAAGAACAAGAACTTCTATGAAGCTTCTAATGCTAATGATGTCTTCTATGGTCTTTGACTTCAAGTCTGCACTCCAACATGAATCATCTTTGTAGTAACTTGTAGGAGAAATACTGTAATAGGCACGAACTAAGTAACCCATACACTTCTGGTTAAGGAGAAGCTTCTGAATTAGCTTCCCCCTAATTCATGCCGCATATTCTTGATTTAGAAACTTTCAAAGCTTCCCCCCAAACTATCAATCCTCTCTTAAGCAGTTTCAAAGCTTTTTCACAAGCTTAGAATAATTAAGTGCACAACGGAATTAGTAGAATACCACATCAAATATTACTGCTTCTTTAAGAATAAGCTTAGTGATTGATCGTTCGGGGAAAACATTAACTGGATCAGCAACGTATCTTCTCACGCTTGAATAATTCTTCTCACAACTCTTCCCCCTGGAAATTCAAATAATGCATACTACCTTTCACAAGATATCACTTCCCCCATGTGGTTGAAGAAATGCACCCAAAAGCCACAAGTTAAATCTTTGATTATCTCTGCGGTTATAACATTAGTCTTTTCGGCATTGCCTAACCAAAATATTTTCAAGAAAGATGACTTCCACAAGCTTTCCAGAAGAAGAAAGGCAAAGGCTCAAGGGTATGTCTTCTTTCCCCCTTGATGGTTTTGATACCTCAGAATCATCAAAACCTTGTACGCATATATACTTGAATACATGTGTGAGGAATAAATTAGCTCAAACCTATCCTGTGAGAATCAACTGCTAATCAGATCTCTACTCATAAACTCTCTCTGACTATCTTTTTACCAACCGATATACCAAACTTGAAGCTGAAGTAGAATTCCTCGTTCTTGTGACTTAAGCTTGCACAAATGTTGGAAGAATGGTGTAGAGAATTTGTGCTGCAAGCAAATCTCTAAGTACTCAATACTCACCAGACAAAGTATGAGACTTTCATCACCTCTTGCGATTATCCACATCGTCTTATGCGTGTGTCACTGAGTACTACAACGTAAATCCTTTAAGTGATAGTTATCCAGGTCTTCAACCATCTACCCCGACTGCTGGTAACTAAATAACCCAAGTCTTCAACTTAAATCTTAAGCTCGAGCAAGTTATCATTAAAAGTCATGCATCCAACCAACCCCGACTTCATGATAAAATAAGAACACGCCTTCGTGAAATCCGACTTCTATATCAAATAAGATATATCCAATCAACTCCGTAGTCACTTAGAAAATCACATATCAAATCTAGCCATTAAAAATTTAAGTTCCATGATTCATTATACAAATTGATCCCGGTCTTGTCATTAATAAAAATTGTCACTTTGTCATTTGAAGCCTCATATATAACCATTAACCAATAACACTAAGTATTTAGCATCTTAACTTAAAAATTCAGATTAGCATAATTTTTGCTCAAAAATTCGCCTAGCCCAAACATAAATCTTTATCAAAATATGCAGCCCATCAATACACCAATACTTGGCCCAAATTAGTTGTGTTAAGGACATAATTTATTGTGTTAACACAACACTTGAAAGTTGAAACGCTATCAAAGATTAAACACAGCCCAAGTCTAACATCAACTTACCAGGCCCAATAAACAAACAAATCAACCTGCTATAAGCTGATCCGTATTCCCTATACACGGCCCAATCCAACAATTTTGTTATAAGAGGCCCATAATTTTAATTAAGAACTTGGCCTGCCATTTTTTATAATACCCGTTCCTAACTTTTGAGATATAAGTAACACCCTTCCCCTAATTTATCTCATATCTTAACCTTAATCCCCTTTTAACTACCTACCACTTAACGTCTCTTCCAAAAGTTTGATCTTCTCCCCAACTTTAACCGTATCTCATCACCACTTCTGCTCTACCAGCCTTATATCTCCTTAAGCATCTCAAACAAACTACAATCATCACCTACTCCTTTCATTTCTTCTGAGTAATTATACCTTCGTTCAGTTAACATAAACCCACAAAGATTTTTCAAAGGATTCAAGCTTCAAGATCTTTGTGAGATCTCGGGTAGGTTTTAATTTGATTTTGTTTGTGTTTCATTAAATTGAAACAAAGGAATGAACTATAACCTAATTGTTATAAGTTTATTTCTTTAAATTCGAATATTAAGAATAGATCAGTGATGAAATCGTGTTAAATCTTTGATAAGATTTTGGTTTATTAAGCCTAAACACGAATCTGAGATCATTGGTTGATTTATTTTCGAGTCAGTTGAGATGATTTTGATGTTTGGTGGAGGATGGGAGTAATTGTAATGAAGAGGATAAGATTATAGATAGAGGATTTGTTGGATTTGATGTTCGTTTGTGACGAGGGGTGTTGGACTAGCTTGTTGGTTTTGTTTTGATGTGAAGCTGTTGAGATGTTGGCTATGATTGATGTTGTTGTTGTAATTGGTTTGAAGTGTGTTGTGGTATAAAAGAGTCTGTCTCTCATTCTTCATTTCTGTTTGGACTTACTCGTTGACTCACTTGAGTTGACCCGGGTCAACTCGGTAATGATAGAGTTGACTCGGTTTGGGTTTGTGGTTGTATACTTTGCCTAGGTTGTGGTATACTTCGCCTGGCAGATTGTATACTTCGCCTGACTTGGCATGGTATAATTCGCCCATCGGGTTTGGTATAATTTGCCCAAGGGGAAAGGTATAATTCGCCCAAGGGGAAAGGTATAATTCGCCTAGTTATCACGTATAAATCGCCCAACCTTAAGCTTGGTATAATTCGCCTACTAAAAAACAATATGTACTTTTCTAAAAATTTTGGATCTATGTTTTTCTTGTTTTCTTTTTGCCTTATTCAAACCAGAACCAAAATAAGCTTTAAGAAGCTGTTAACGACACAATAAACTCAAAAAAGAACAGATAAGCTGTGAGATAACATGGACCAGGTAAGCTTTTGATAAGATGAGGAAAAAAACACCCAAAAACAGCTTATCAAAAAGCTCGAAATAAGCATAAAAACAGTAAGCTTTATATAAGCTTAAGGACGAAATAAGCACAAACAGTTTACCCACCAAAAGCCAAAACATATAAAGCTTAAAAATAAGCTTTAATAAGCTGAAATACCAGACAACAACACAAAAAACTAGAGACAACAAATAAGCTAAAAGAAACTATGACAGATTTAAAATAGTAACTTATTCAAGATCAAACGGACCATAAGAAAATAAACCCGACCCAAGAATGTAACCGTGGTGATGATACCAATTGACAGAAACAAAGAATTTATGATTTGGTGGTCTTGGTGAATCAAACCATATGATAGTCATTTCTAGAGAGAGAAAGTAGAGGGAGAAACTAGTGTGTGTAAAATGTAATGAAAAGTGAAAGTATACAAAAGTCTCAACCCTTCTATGGAAGCCATAAAGGGGTATTTATACCACTACACATTACATAAGAATCCTATATTGATTATAATAGATCCTGTGTGTGGTGATATGGTAAACTATGGTAATTCTATAAATGTCGTCACGTAAAGTGAATTTTTAACACGGTGACATGGATTTCATTGAGAAATATTTGCTCAAAACAATCATTTATGAACAAGAGATTCACCAATTGTTGAATGACAACAAGCTTCAGATTCAAGAAGTTCAATCGAATACCATTCAAGCATCGAATGTTGATTCAATCGTCATGGAAAACACTTGCCCTAGGAAAGAAAACAGTAATTCAAAGACTACATTCAGCAATTCAGTAAAGGAAAACAGCTTGGATTCTAAAACAAAAGATGTGCATGCAATCAAATACAAGATGTCAAAAGCAAAAGAGAGATGCATGACATATTTTTGATCACATCATTCACACCTTCGAGTTCTTTCAAATCAAGACTTAAAAGGCACTCGTATCGAACATAGATTCAAACGAGTATTTATGTCACTCTTTGGTGAAGATAATGAAACTTTCACAAGTATGATATTCCTCAACGTAGATCAACTAGAGAAGCAACTTGACAAAGATGAATTTCATGAAGATGGATCCATGGCAGCCTTTTGGGTGTTTAATAAACAATTTTAGATGTTCATCGATTCACATTTTACTTTGGATTATGACAGACAAGTATTTTATTGAATACACTAGAAACAAAGTTAAACAGTTCAAAGAAACATTACTTCAACACATGAGTAATGTAAAGAAATCCATTGCTGAAAGAACATGTCACAAAAGACTGTATGACAGAAGGGTGAATAAAAGACAGATGCAGAAGCAAGAGAGTAAGGTTGATTTGGGAAAAGCATTAGATGCTGGTTTGGTTGTCAAAGAAAGTAGCGAGACAGAATTCGGAAAGCAGAATACAAGCAGCAGGTCAGGGAATGATACAAATATTGATGATGCAGATATCAGACTATATGACAAAGAGCCAATGGTTGAGGTACAATTAACTGCTGAATGTAATATCTTTGCTACAGGACAACACCATACTAAGCAACCTAAAATCATTAATGAAGGTAGGGTTGACCAGTATACTGAAAAATGTCAAACTACAAGTCCTATGCTTGATTCATCACTTGATAACAAGACAACTGAATTTTCAAACCAATCTCTCGAGTCTAAAAATATTTGTCTCAAAAATACTGTTGCCTAATTTCAAAAAGATTTTTCAAGAATGAAAGCAAATTGTATTGCTCTTGAACTTAAATATCAAAATCAAGATTTAAAATTAGGGCAACAGGGTCAAATTTTGAATGAAACAATTAATAAAGCCAAAATGAAAAAGGAAATTGATGCTTTTGAAACAATAAACATCGAATTAGAACATAGTGTGGCTAAATTACTTGCAGAAAATGAGCATCTACATAAGGAAATAAGCATTTGAAACAGACTTACAAAGATCTTTATGTAACTTTTAAAAAGACACGAGTTCAGACAAAAAACCATAATGACTCTCTAATTGTCCAACTAAACAATAAGTCTACTGAAAATGCTAATTTGAAAGCTTAGATTCAGGAAAAGGTTTTGCAATTGCTTCTTTGAAAAACAAATTAGGAAAGTTAAAAGTAAATAGTGTGGACACTAAGTTTGCATAACCATCAGTCTTAGGGAAACTAGTTTTAAAACCACTCAGAAACCAATTAGTTGTTAGAAAACTGACTACGTTTAAATCTGAACGACCTAAAATTTCAAAATCATGGTTTGACTCCCAATTTGATGTGAAAAAAGATTTGTCAAAACCATTCACTCAACATTATTTGCCTAAAGGAAGAGAATCTGCTTTTGCAAAACCTCATCATGTGATTGCATCTAGCGAATCTAGGAATAGTTCAAAGAAAATGTCAAGATCAAAACCAAGATTCAATTCCAATGACATGGTTCATTATCACTCTCTAGAGGAAGCTAAGAAAAAGACACAAGAAAGAATTAGGAATTCAAAACCTAGTGTGATGCCTTCTAGACCGCAAAGCACTACTAATGGTAGCAAACCAAAACCTAGGAGCGATAATCAAACATCTAGGATTTTTATTGTATCCTATGAGTAGTTGCGTAATGTACAAATGTATACCATTAGATAAGATCATATAGAATTATAGTCCTTTTTAGATTCTAAACACTTTATTTGTTCAAAATGTCATAATGATAACCTTCAATGCAAATCATGATGCTTGTATAATGAAATTCCTGCATGAAGTGAATTCACGTGCTAAGATCCAATCCCATAGTTGTTAGAAAACTGACTACGTTTAAATCTGAACGACCTAAAATTTCAAAACAATGGTTTGCCTCCCAAGTTGATGTGAAAAACGATTTGTCAAAACCATCCACTCAACATTATTTGCCTAAAGGAAGAGAATCTGCTTTTGCAAAACCTCATCATGTGATTGCATCTAGCGAATCTAGGAATAGTTCAAAGAAAATGTCAAGATCAAAACCAAGATTCAATTCCAATGACATGGTTCATTATCACTCTCTAGAGGAAGCTAAGAAAAAGACACAAGAAAGAATTAGGAATTCAAAACCTAGTGTGATGCCTTCTAGACCGCAAAGCACTACTAATGGTAGCAAACCAAAACCTAGGAGCGATAATCAAACATCTAGGATTTTTCTTGTATCTAAGAGTAGTTGCGTAATGTCAAATGTTATACCACTAGTAGATCACTATAGGAATTCTAGTCCTTTTTAGATTCTAAACACTTTATTTGTTCAAAATGTCATAAATGTGCCTTCAATGCAAATCATGATGCTTGTATAATGAAATTCCTGCATGAAGTGAATTCACGTGCTAAGATCCAATCCCATAAGACCCGAAACAGTAACAACCCCGTAGAATAGAGGAGTTACATTTAGAAACCTAGTAGGCAGATCGTCACATGACGTAAGTTTTCTCCTAATAAGTCTTCTCCTATGTATGAGAAAACATCTCCTAGATCTGATCTTAGGTGAAAACCCACGGGTAGAATTTTTAAATCTATTGGTCTTAGGTGGATTCCTACAGGAAAGTCATTTGACTCTTGCGCAGGCAAGGTTGACTGTGAACCCCCACATGGTTCCAATGTAGATATCTCTAAAATTTATGAATGCAAACAAACTCTGGATTTAAGTGCATGTATCTCAATCAATGTTCAGAAGAAACAAAGTATTGATTTAAGTGCAGGTACATCATATAATGTCAATAAGGAAAATCTCAAAGTGTGGTTGTTGAAAAGACTGATATCTCAAAAACCAGTGTTACAAGGGATTCCAAACTGATGAATAAGAATAATGACGTTTAAATACAACGGTTCAAGCCTCGTACTACAATGTAAACATAAGTTCCTATAGCAGATATAATAGTTATGACGCCAATGATAGAGTTGGAAAGTCTATTCGGTCCCTTGTTCGACGAATAATTCAAATGGAGAAAAACTTTAAATGCCAAATTATTTGCATAACAAGTGGTATCTTTCAAAATTGTGTGTTCAACACTCCTTCCTCACATACTTTTCCAAAATTGTGGTATCAATTTTCTCAAAAATGTCATCTTATATGGATCAATTTTTAAAGGGGAGCTTTTAAAACAAAAGCCTTTAATGTATTTTGGGTACATCTCATAAATATCAATTTTATGTATCTAAAAACATTCAGTGAAATTAAAATGTGGTATTTTAGTGTCAAATCACAATATACACTATTAACCAAGGCATCTAACTCCATATTCAACATATTTGTGGTGTCATATCATTTTTTTCCTTGTGGTGTCAAATTTTTAATTATGTGGTATCCTGCATATATTTTTGAAGAGGAGAAATCAAGAAAATGTTCCATATTTCATGTTATGTATACATTCTTCTCCCAACAAGCTTTTAAGAAAATGTTATTTTAATCAATTGGTAATTCAAATACTAAAAGATTTAATATTTAAAATAAGGGTAAAAAATGTGATCTAGAAGAATGTGATCTTTAAGACTCTAAGTGCACAATTTTTACCCACGTGTGCGAAATAATTTCGAATCTCGATGCACATGTGTAGGGGGTATTTCAAAACAATGAAACTCTTAAAGTGTTAAAACGTCTTGATTTTGATCAAACACTTTGATTGGTTTTTGAAGGTTTTATGGTTTCGATCACTATACCTAACGACCAATTAACTCACGACATCGATGAAGTCATAAGGTGGATAAGGTTAGGTATACGTCCTATGATCCAACTAGAACTGGAGGGATCTACCCATAGACATTTCATAGTTAGATTAGAAGTCCTTAGATAAGATTGGAGATGAATGAGAATAAGAGGAAAATGTTTACTAAGACATGAGTTATCACCAGAACAATCACAACATGGTGGTAGTGATGACGTCTTGGTAAACATTGAAAGGGTTGAAGAATGAAAAAGAAATGTATGGATAATGGGTGAAAAGAAAGAAGCCCTCCACATAACTTATGCAGAAACCATGTCAATACATAATCTATCAGAATCAAAAAGATGATTGCTGGTACTGAAGACAGACATCATGGACCCAGTGATGCAGAGCACAACCCTTCCCAGCCATTCGAGTTTAACTCAAAAGAGACTTGTCTCATTTGTCACGGAGATTCACACATTATCTATTGGCATCTGACTCTAAGATTTTTGATATTAAAAAGGTGGAAGTCAGCTCCAGCCTTCAATTACCAAAACAAAAGTGCACAAATCAAGTCTAGAGCCAAGAGAGATCAACAATAAAAATCTCATTAGGACACAACGTCAAATACAATTGTTGAACAACATTAAGTTCACAAGTTGTAAAAAAGAGTCCTACGCATTATCCTTGAGATCTTGCCAGAACATCAGAGTGACACTCTTTAGTATTCACATTGACGATGGAAATCCTTCCAGTGTCAACATCAAACAGCACTGTGGTAGGTGACTTTCAAGATTCTAAATGAATCGAGCCTGTGCTAACTGGATATCAATTTGGTCCAGTAAATGAATTAATGACTTAATCAGAAAGATAGTAACTATTTGATTCACTCTTATCATGTTGTCTGCTTTGAGACATTTTGGTAATGAGAACATGCAAGCATGGTGGATCTAATACATCTGTGTTAGAGGATCTTACGCTTTAAGCTGGAAACCTTATCAAGAAGGTTCTTCTAAATTGAACCTATCTGATCACAGGTCGGTCTTTACAGAATCGGAGGTTATTGCAACCAAATCTCGACGAATGACAAAGCTATATTCGTCCATATTTGCTTTTTATTACTAACATTCAAATGCAGGTACAAACGTCGGTGTTGTAGCCTCGTTCCAGCTCAGTCAGATTCATTACCACATGCTTATATTCATCGATCGACAAATATAAATACATGATGAAAGCTCAAGTACATGTCATAATACTCCTCTACAACTCTGATAGTCAAAAATTTCCTCAATGTCATCAAAGATCTTCAAAGTCAAACAAGATAGGGGATATTGATAGCCTGATGAAAAAGAGGAAATTAGGATCTTTTAAGATAAGTATGAGCATGTCGGTCAAAAGCACAAGTTGATCAAGAAAGTAAAATTAAGATGATTCAAGACAAGGAGATAATGCAAGATTAAAGATCTCAAGCACTCAAAGTCAAAAGACAAAGGCTCAAGATCACGATCACAAAGCATGAAGGAACAAAGCCATTACAAACAAGAAAAGACAAAGACCGAAGACTAAAAGAAGGCAAAGCACAAAGTCAAATCAAGATAAGTTCAACATTAGGGAAGATAAAGTCAAATCAAGATAACCTCAACATTGGGGGAGATTGTTAGCCATAATTTTATTAAGTCGAACAAGAATGTTTTCAGTCATCTTAAGTCATTATTACTCTTAGTTTGTAATAGGCTAGAAGAGATTAATGGGCTTGGATTGTAATCCAATATTGTTCGTGTTTTAGGCTCTTATCCCACTTTAAGCCAAGCCCGACCCAAGTAAGCAAACCTATACGCAGACAAAGGATATGGAGCTATAAATACCCCTTCACCTCATGTGGTGTAGGGTGTTGGTTGTCATTGGTTTCACCTAGCAATCTAACCTCCCTTTCTTTCTACTTTTCTTTCTCCATTTCTTATTTGGTTCGTGTATGTCACGGCTTATTGGTAGCTTATTATGTTGTGATATAGATTAGAGTATTGGAATAACAAGAATGCTGAACGACTTTTATTTATTTTCTAGGCCAGTGTACCATCATAGGTACTCCATAATTTTAATCTTTTTTCTGTTGTTTTAGGAATGTTATAAGTTGTTGTGTTTGAATGGTACATTTTAAAGTGATCGCCATTATCAACATCCCATTTACGTGTGCACGATCCTATTGGTGATGCAACCACTTTTTTAATGACCCATGATAAGTGATTAACAACCAGTTCAAGAAATCCCCTACAATTGAGGATGAAGGCACAGTGAAGTAAAAAAAATATCTTTCTGTTGTGGCCATTTTTTAAGAGTTAGGTGGTAAAATATTATTACCTCATGTCATAGATCCCATTTATATTTGCAACTTTTATAATAACTTCTTCCACCGGATCAAAGCTCTTGTAGGGATGCTGATAGGACTTCATTTAGATTTGGTGCCCTTCTTTGGTGGTTGCATATTCAAAGGGGAACGCATTGTGCACGATGCTCGGTGTTAAATACTCTAAGAAGTTATTTTTGATTCACCGGAACAAAGGAGGTCCTTATTTTCTCTTGTGCTTTTGCTTTACCTGGATAATATGCCTAACATGGACATGGAAAAGATAGACACGCACCTTCAGTTGATATGTTCGATCTTAGTGGGGTTGCTTTTTAGCTCTCCTATTTTGGGCAACTTATTTGTGTTGAAGCAGTCATTATCCGGATAAGGCAATAGCACGTCGGAATATAACGATCTTCATTGTTCTGGTGAATATGAAGGAAGACGAGTTGATATCTCAGTTATATCGATTGTTGGTAAAAATAGCTGGCATGACTGACATATCAAGTGATTTGACCCGTGCACTTGTAAAGTATTTTCATGGCTCTACGTCGTGGCATCCTTGTGTGCTGTACAACACTTTATTAACGTGGATTTCAAATGACTTTGAATGACTTTGAAGATGATGTTTCTTTAAATATTATTATAATGTATTTGACTTGCGTAAAATGATTATTCTATTAATATTTATCTTTTAATGTTTAAAGTATCTTAAGAACTTTTATTGTACATATTAGAAAGACTTATTAAAGATTCATGATTGCTAACTAATTTGGTGCGGTTTGCTCTATTTCTCTTTTCAATGTGTAATTATTGTTTCTAAAAGTGCTCGCTCTATTAGCGTTGACATAATTATCTTGTGGTAGCGATCGGTTCGAAACTGACACTCACGATATGTGCAATATGATCGTCTACTGACGCTCCGCGACAACGAGCGGGTGGAAATCCTTGTTTCAACGTATTTCATAATACTCATATTTAATATTTTATTTTTTATCTGTATCTCTGCTTATTATAAATTATTTGGGACATATTATCTTTAAAATTATAAAAAAACTAAGTTAACACACCTTTTATTATTATTAATTATCAAAATAAAATTTAAAAATACACTATTTGCACACTACTCGTATATACAATAATGAAGCAAACGACAGCGTTTTGAAGGGGGAAAAATGACGTCATTTCCATGTTGGGTTGGGCTGGTTGTGAGTGAACTGGGTAAAACGATGTCGTTTCGGGGTGCAACGACAACATTTTAGGATTAGGGGGTAGTTTTGTTTTTTCGTTAAAATAAACGACGATGTTTCCATTTCTCTCATAAAACCTTACTTACCAACCTGCTTCAGTCTACACACACACAACCGCACATATAGGTAACATGAGATACATACAAGTTGTCAAATCATTCGGCATCAGTGTTGCATTTAAGTGGAGGTATTTGTTTTGTTTGTCTTTGTTGGTGATTTTGGTTTTCTTTGTTTCAATATTTTGTCTTCTTTTATTTTGTTGCTTAAATTTCAATTTTTTTTTGGGGTTCTGGTAGGAGTGAAGACTATGAATTACACCTGATATGTGGTGGTTTGTAAAAAAACAAAACATGGTTAGAGGTGTTGGGGTTTAGGTTCTGTGATGTTTTAGAATTGTTTGCATGTTGTATTTTTGTTCATATCTGTTTTTAAGATTTTGTGTTCCTTTAATTTTGATGATTAAATATGAAATTGTTTTGGGGGTTTGGTAGGAGTAAGGAGTAGAATTGTTAGCTTTTTCTGGTATGTTGTAGTAATATGTAATGAAAGAATGCGGTTTGTCGTATTAGGGTTTATGTTTATTGATGTTTGTAAAGCTTCAGCGTGTTGTGTTTTGTGTTTTGGATACATGTGCTGCGTTTTTTGATTTTGGATGTTTTTTATAGATGTTGTTGGTTTTTTATACAATATTGAAGCGAACGATAGTGTTTATTTGGTTTGCGTTTTTATTGAGATTTGTGGAAAAAAGAATTATACAATAGCGAAGCACACGATAATGTTTAATACTTGGTTCAACTGTGATGATTTAGTCACCCTGTGATTTGTGGCTTTGGCGTGGTAAAGACTGTATGGCATAAAGTGCAACTATTTTTTTTTGCAGCCAACATGATATATGTGTTGGTCATAATTTTGCACTTGCAAGTAGCGAAGCAAATGATAACGCTTTTAAGGGTAAAAATGACGTCGTTTCTAGATTGGGACGGGCCATTTGTGAGTGAACTGGGTAAAACTTGCAAATAGCAAAGCAAATGATCACGTTAAAGTTTTTGAGCGAACTGGGTAAAACTAGCAGATGGCGAAGCAGATGATAGCATTATATATTTGTTACGCGTTTTTATTGGGTTTTAGAAAAGTAATGTCATTTGAGTTTTGCGGTGTAGCCTTTGCAACTAAATGGCGATGTAAGATTTCGATGAATGGCTGAGTTATATTAGTGTGTGCAAGGATACGTTGATGTGAGGATTACCTGTGTAAAATGCGGGTTGCCTTTTGACATATGGACTATATGAATCTCGTGCCTATAATATACGTTATTCAATGATGTTCAGCATAGCTTATGCGAAATGATTTTGTTTATGGATGGCTTAATTTCTTTGCAGTCACACGACGTGTAACTTTCTTAGTCATGCAACACGTGTAGGTTGAGTTTAAAGCGCAAGCTTTTTTGTTTTTTTCATTTTTTTCATTTTTAGTTTAACTTAGTTTAATTTTACTTTAATATCTGCTTAAACTTTCTTTCACTACTGATACTTTTAAGTCGTGTTTCAGTATACGAGAATAATGGGTGACATTAATGAAATGACGATGGAAGAGTATATGGAAAGGACTCGTACCGTCAATGGTGCGGGAGTAGTTTGACCTAAGATCGGGGAAAACGTATCATTTGAAATCAAAGGTAATATATTGAAGGAGCTTAGGGATACGCCCTTCAGTGGAACTGATGAGGAAGATGCCAAGGAACACGTCGAGAAGGTTTCGGAAATCTCTAAAATGTTTAACCTTTTGAGTGTGTCAAAGGACCATATCATGTTAACGATCTTCCTAAATACCCTAATTGAAGCGGCTAGGAGATCGATCAAGAGTGAACCTAGTGGTACTATTACCTCATGGGACATTACGAGCAACCAGTTTCTTCCTAAATATTATCCACCTTTTAAGACTGTGAGGCAAATTGAAGGACTTCACAACTTCAAACAAGAAGTTGATGAAACATTATACAGGACATGGGAAAGGTTTAAAGGTTTATTGTTCAAGTGTTTGCAACATGATTTGAATGGGATGCAACAAGTGTTGGTATTCTACAAAGGTTTAGATGTGCCAACTCGCCATATGTTAGGTTCGCAAGGTCCCATTCCTAACATAACCCCTATAAATGCAAAGAAACCCATCCAAGATATGGTTGATCATTCGTAAATATAGCATGATAGTGCTAATGGAAGGGGAAGAATTGTAGACAATTCTGCATGATTGACTGCCATTATTGCTAAACTTGACAAGCTAAGGCGTGAAGTTTCCAAGGTAAATAAAAGAGTTCATGAGGTTCAAGTTGGTTGTGATATCTGTCAAGGATATTACTTGTCTAGTGATTGCCCATTGAAAGATAAAGCTCAAATGGAAGCATTGAAGTTTATAGAATTCTTTAGGCAACCTTACTGAGGCAACTCAGGTGGGTACAAACAAAGAGCACTAGGTTACTATTCCCATAATGATAACATGCCTTCAGGAGGAGATCAACGAGCATCTCTTGAGGAATCTGTGAAGAATTTTATGAATGAGTCTACTAAGAGACACGCAGCTGCTGATGAAATGTTAATGAAGTATGACGCCAAAACTAAGGCGACAATGAAAAATCATGCAACATCAACAAAGAACTTGGGGAACCAAATCGATCAGCATACAAGAGCAGTCAAAGCAAGACTCGATGAAGCCTCTATAAGCAGAACTAGTAAAGTATAAGTGAATGCTATCGACAACAAGTTCAATGGAGCTCAACACGCACCAACCACTATTATTGCTAACCCATCTAATATTTTACCTTTTAACTGTTTATCGTTTGTTGAACAGGTTTAAAGAGTTATGGCAAAAAGAAGAGTCATACTCAGGACCTTCTCGTGGTTAAAATGTATGTCGAGCCATACGTATCACTACTTCCTTTCCTGGAAAGGAAGATTATGGACGATGAAGAGTGCCGATGAAATAGATACTCGGAAAGTGTCAACAAGGTTGAAATCAACGAACTAATTGATGAATCCTTGTAAAAGGAGACAAAATTCCTATAAGCACTTGAAGAGTCTATAGGAAGCAACTCGATGATGGAGGATGTAAAGAGTGCTACATTAAACATTATCACCACAACTACTATCCTAGATGGCGTACCGCGTCAAAAAGAAGATCTAGGAAGTTTCTACATTCCTTTATCTATTTATAACATTGAAATGTGAATTCCTTTGCTGACTTATGATCTAGCATAAATGTGATGCCATTATCAATGTTTAAAAGGCTAGGTTTTTGTTGGGTTTTATAATCTAATTAACAATTAAATTAACACGAGTACGCAGTGGAATAAATGATCACGTGTAGAATACAATAATTAACAAGATAGAGTGTTTCATATTTCCTGTTGACTTTTTCATAATTGATATAAAAGAAACCTTAAACTACCTATGATTCTAAGACGTCCTTTCCTTGCCATTGCACATGTCTAAATTGACATAAATTTAGAGTTGTATCCATAGAAGTAGGAAGAGAGAATAATTATTAATATGGATATATTTAAAAAGGAAAATGTGAAACATGTTGCATGTGTGTATATTCTTGAAACTGTTGATGCATGTGGTTGTGATAGTGTGTAGGATGAAGAGGGAACGTGAAACGATATCTTCAAGATTGAAACTTATGTTTTCTCGTATAAAGTGACGATTTACATAGAGTTTGTAGAATTCAGTTACCTTCTTCACATTGAAGAAGATGTATTTACATGTGAAATCGAAGCAACTATATCATACAAAGAAGTTATATATAGATGTTCGCCAATTCCAGACAAAGAAATACATAGGTCGAATGAAGAAAATATGATGCAAGATGACGCTTGTGTCATCTTCCCAAAACCCAACTATATGAATGATGGTAATTCTGATGAAGGTTGAGATTTACTAGCCTATCAATGTAACCAGCAAGAACACATAACATGCGACCCTCTATGGCCATACAGTGTGAGGAACTAGAAAGAAGCCGATGAAGCCCATGACTTTAATGACCTCCTACGATGTAACGAAGACTTGTTCACTAGGAAAAAGAATGAAGAAAATGAGATAAATGAGACAACCTTCGAATAATGGCTTAGTCTAAGAGATAGTAACTTAAGTATGATCGATAAGATTACCTTAGCACGGTTGTTTGAACAATGGTTAGAGCAGAGTAGTGATGATGATAGATCAAAAGAGGAGGCGATAGAGTATTTATGGGCATATGGAAAAAGAAAGCCTCAAGAATTAGATGATTATGATATGGAACCTCCTGATAAACCTTTTGAACCAACACCCTTTATTAATGTAAGAAAACAAAGAGTGTTTGAAGTTTTTGTTAGCAGACGTGTTTGTGTGGCCCAAAGGCCTGTGCTCATGATTAGGCCCGATGTGTAGTATATATACACATTTTATTGTACTAATTATATTCATTCAATAAACACAGTTTACATGGTATCAGAGCCGGGGTGTTGCTAATGCCGTTGCTGAAACTTGTTGGTTACGTAATCTTTTACGAGAGCTTCATACACCATTGTCTACCGCTACACTTGTTTATTGTGACAATGTAAGTGCCGTTTATCTCTCTTCTAATCCCGTGCAACATTAACGCACGAAGCATATTGAGATTGATATTCACTTTGTCGTGACTTGGTTGCCGCTGGTCATATACAAGTACTTCATGTACCTTCTCGTTATCAGTATGCAAATATCTTCACCAAAGGCTTACCTACAGTTTTGTTTGATGAGTTTCGCTCCAGCTTGAGTGTTCATTCCTCTCCCGCTTAAATTGCAAGGGGATGTTAGCAGACGTGTTTGTATGGCCCAAAGGCCTGTGCTCATGATTAGGCCCGATGTGTAGTATATATATACATTGTATTGTACTAATTATATTCATTCAATAAACACAGTTTACAGTTTTTAAGGAATCATTACAACAAAGGGACATCTGCGAAGTGTTGGATTTAGATGAAGATGATTTAGAAATAATGGAAGATTTTGTGAAACTAAAACCAAACGATGGCTTCGTAAACAAAGAAGAGGATGAATTTTAGAAAAAAATATGTAAGTTGCTTGAATCACCATATTTTGAACCAACACTTATGACCGAATAAAAATACTTGGTCACTAGATACAAGGTAAGTCTGAACGAAAGGTACACTTCGGTGGAGCTCTTGGAAAGCATGGATTAGGATAGGACGGAAGAAAATGTATGCAACATGAGATATGGAATAATGAAGGAAATGCATGAGTATGAGCTTATCCAATGAGCAACGTAGCCATTGATGAGTCGAACATAACTAGTTCTTAAAAAATAAAAGTGCTAAACAGGAGACAACCTGGGTGTTTATTTCATTTTCAAAACTTTTTATTTTTTAGGTTAGCTTTGTTTTTGTATTTTAACTGCATTCAAGTTTGAAATTTCAAGTCACCATATTATGAAAAAGGTAAGATTGCGGATGCCAAGGTACGTATTTTATTTTCATAATAAAACATGAGAAAAATTCCTCCCAAAAGAAGTACATGGCATGTGCACTTAACATGCATACGGCGTATAAAATGTTTAACTGGATAAACTTTTAACCTAAAAACAGAGCATACGGCGTGACCATAGTTGGTCCACACACCATATGCATGGTTGGTTTCCTATATAAACTTTCGATGCATGAAAATTTTCCCATTATTCTCTTAAACCCTAAACCATGAACTATTTTGGAACAAAACTTGGAACTTAGATTCAGTTCGGTCTTGCTTGCATCTTCATTAATTCAAAGGTATGATTTCTCGATCTCCCTTAGCTTATTATTGGTTAAGATTTTTAATGATTCTTGTTCTTAGCAGTGTTTGAACTAATCGTTAATTTGTCTAATTAATATGGTGTTTATGTAGAATTATGTTCTTAGTCAAGTAATCCTTGTTAATCCGTGTTCTTAATCCTTAAACTCGAATTAGGGTTTTGTATATGTAATCTTTAACATTAAAAATTGAGTGTTAAATCTTATAGAGTTTGTTAATGCAATTATGATGGTTTTTAAGTGTAAAAAGATAGGTAGGACAACAAGTTTTGGTTAAAAACTTCGTTTGTAAAATATCAAACCCTAGATATGATTTGCAGATACTTAAGGCGTATGTACTAGAGACACACATGATGTATGTGTTAAGTATACATTATGGGACATTGTCTATGCTCACGGCGTATAAAGAACCTGATTCGATTATTTTATTTTTTAACCTTTCATTATTAAGGTTATGAATCCTTTTATTGTTTACTTTGTCTACGACTAATATACTAGTGATAAGTTTGAGGTAATTGGAGGACACTACCCTTGTTGATCAACTTTCGTGTGTGCACTGTGACGACCTATGTTGCGGCCACAACTCTAGAAGGGAGGATTATTTCCTTGAAGAAGCAACAAAAACATTCAACTGCTTTGTTAAAATATACGATAATCTCTTCAACATGGATCACTCTGATATTGTTAATGTGGAAATTGAAGTTGATGGGAAAAAATCAAATTTAAAGAATTCAAGTTTAGTCAATTGGTAAAACTTCGATTTATTTAACATATAAGGGTTTTCTGGCGCCTCAGAGATAATATAGACAAGCTATGGTTAGATATGGATTATGAAGAGCGATTTAAGAACTATCAAAGTACAATGCTTAAATGTATTATTCGTGATAATGATGTTGTACAAAAAGAGTTTCTGAACAAAATTCATAATTTAAACAATGAATATAAGTTTTATGGTGGTAAGAGAAGGGATACGTTACAAAGTTAGGGCGTGGCTGCTACGAAATGATCAAAGGTGAAAATAATGCATGACATGACGAATCATGGTACCTTGAACATCTTGAAAAAGAGGAACGTAACTGTTACACCCCGAAAATTTTAGGTCAATATTTTAAACTTTTCCGACAATTATTTTTGACTTTTATACGTTACGTTTGAATCCGGCAGTTTGCCGGGAAGTTAACCCGCGTAAATCTGAAAAACGTCATCGGACACGTTCCGACTTTGGATTTTGATTAGTTTAGATATTATATGAGTTATTTTATCTTTTCTAAGTGTTTCGTAGTTTACGATCACTCTCGGTATTTATTTTACGTCTTAACATTTAAATTGCGTTTTTCGTGTTTTTGACCTAACGAAACCCTAGAAACTCGAAATCTTTTCGTGTAAACTTTAGTTATCATCCATATCATGTTCTTAAGTCAAAAATTTCGTTCACCCTCTTCTATTGTTATATATTGGACGCCTAAACCAAACCATTTGAACCATAAGTCTTGAAATTAAATCAAAGGCATCTTTTCTTGAACTTCCCATGCATGTATGTGAAAGTGACACATGAGAGAGTCATTCTCATGCACACTTACCATGATCTACCAACATGTGAGCTCTTACACTCTTACAAGACTTATATTTAGATCTTTGACCTTATTTGACTAAGCTTGAGCCCTAAGTAATGAACCAAGACTCAAAAAAATGAACCATATGGTCCTTGTAGTTGATTTCGACAGAACAAACACACACACCTTTGGTGTGTGTTGGTCACTTAATACTTAAAACCATGTAACCCTAAACCTTCCCTTGGCCTATAAATACTTTACATTCTCACAACTAGGGTTTCACTTCTCATTTCATAGTCTCCAAAATTTGTTTTCTCTCCCTCTTTTGCTCTCCTAGCTCACGGCAAACATACACCCTTTTAGGGTTTCGATATCTTTGATTTCTAGCAAGACCCACTCATTCTAAGTTCATTTCTAAGAACATCTAAGGTGTTTTGAAGTATTGGTTCTTTGATTTAAGGGTTTTTCTTCAAGATCTAAGTTAGGGTTTCAAGATTTGTTGTTGGGTTTTATAGATCTATTATTTTAGGGTATAGATCTTGTGATTTCTCTACTTGTCTTTCATTCTTGTAAGTGTCTTGAATCTTTCTTGTGATTTACTTATGTTCTTCTTATATGTTCAAGATCCATACATCCATATGTTGTGTTTTAATTTTTGAAAGATTATAAAACAAGATTTTATAAATAATGATGTTACCTTGTTTTCACTAGTTAAATATTATGTTCTTGATGAGATGAGAGTTGAATGAGAGTTGCAACAATAGAAATGAAGGGATTAGGTTAGATTTAGGTGTGGTTTTGTTGTGGATTAGTTGTGAATGGAGATTAGGCTAGATTAAGCACTATTGTGAAGTTTGGGTGGATTTTGGTTGCGTTTTTGACAAAAAGTGCTTGCTGTCCCGAATTTGTTTTGGGGTTTTGGTCGACCTAAAAATGTTTTCATTAGGCGTAAAAGTAGTTTTTGGAGAGCTCGTTTCGAATAGATAGTTTTTCATATATCGCACATTAAAATTGGATTTAAAACGACCAAGTTATAGCCAAATGAAACTTGAAACATTTTTCGACAAAACCGGATGAATAGTGTGCTGATGTGAATAGTAAAATGAGTTTTCGGACACTTTCGGACATTTTTGGACTTTCTAAACACTAGCGAAACATATAGTAACACATACCTATTGATTAGTATCATTTAAAGACGTCGTTAACATATTTTAGGAAAAGCGAGAAAGTTACTAAAAATAGTAAGTTTGGTAAAAATTTAGCGAAACGGACATAGAAGTTAAGCGATTAAGGCTAGTTAGTGCGTTTTGAAAATATGGAAACTTAATAAATATAGGGGACGGTATTAACGTTTTGAAACTAAAAACTTTCCTAAAATAGAAACTTTCTAAAAATAGTAATTTTTGGTTAAACGCCGAAACTTAACGAAAAACTATATGATTTTATTTCGTCATGATTTGATAATCAAACTAAAGCAAACACACATGGATGTCTTTTGGTGATGAACATATTATGCAATACTTGGCATACTTTCTGTGTTTCTAAGACGCGTTATTATTCTAGGTCGCGGCTAGATTTCTATATCATCTTGTACTTGCGTGATTTATCATTTGCTCATCTAGCTAAGGTGAGTTCATAGCCCCATGTTTTACTATTTTTACTTTACTATTTTAGGGTGAGAAACATTGCTTGTTTTTAAACTATAGACACAGTTACTTTACGTTTCCTTTTTCTGATTACGTGTTGCCTAAGTAGCGAATAGACCACTAATGCCCGAATTATCATGAACCGTCAATTGCTTAACCGACCGTACTGGTTAAGTAAGCGCGAATGTTGTAAATAGATCTATTAGGACTAATTATCCCTATCCGGGTAAGTAGCGCTTACTAGTTTTGGAGGTCCGAACAAACGGATATATACCATGTCGGAATGTCAATAGGTGATCCTGGTCAGATACCTTTAGGGCGAGGAATACTATTTGGCATATAAAATGCTTCCTTTTAAATTGAGCTTTGGTGTCATGAGCTTAGTCTAAATGTAAATGCTTTTTAGGTGAAGTTGTATCCGTTATAACTGCCACGTGCGTACTGTGAACTAGTGGTCCACTTTTAATATTAAATTCAAACCTATGAATTCACTTAACTTTATGTCGACTGTTTTAGCATGTTTTTCTCAGGTGCTTAGCTATGGATGTCTTTGCTTGCTTTATGGTGTTGCCATGCCTTGGGCCGATTTTTAAGACTTATTAACATCTATGTTAATATCGTTGTCAAACTTTAAAACCTTTTATTCGCTTTCGCATATTATTTTTGGGCCTATGTAAAACTTTAACTACTTAAATTAATGCAACGATGTTAGATTTTCAAACGTACCCTTAAAGGTCGTTCTTTGTATCTTATGTGATGTATATTATGACGTCACGCCCCCGAACACGTGTTTTCCGTCCAGGCCCCATTTGGGGGTGTGACAGATTCGTATCCAGAGCCAAGGTTATAGAGAACCAGGTAGTATATCTAGGCCTGGGCTATAACCAGTATGTGATCATATGTGCTTTTACATGCTTACATATATCTTATAATAATAGCGTTTAATATATATATAAGTACTGATTATATATATTATATAGCCATAATTACTTTATTCGCCATTGATTTGTGTTTAATCACATATCATTTTTCTTTATTAAAATAAGCTTAAAAGACCAAAAATACATGAAAAATGCATTATATATGTGTGTTTTTTTATTTGTATTGTGCAGGTAACGAATATATCTAAAATGGACAAAAAAGAAGCAAAAAGGACAAAACCAAGCCCAAGATTGGAAGAGTGCAAGAAATCGAAGCCGAAGGCGTATACGTCTTTATATGGACCAACCCGTACCCATTTAATGGGCCAGGTCAGCCCATTAAGATTTATACTATAAATCCTTAAGCCTAAAATTATAAATCCAAATCCATTTCATTCATTACCTAGTCCAAGCCCAAATAATAAGTCAAAGCCCAAAGTCCATTTCCTGACCCAAGTCAAATCCAATAAAACACGCGCCTGTTTTACTGTTCATCTGTCCCTTTTAACTTTTCACCCTACAACGATTTACACAGGGTAAACTCTCCACACCCACACACCCCTTGCTTCTAGAAGATATCCCTGACACCTCTGACATCACTACCTTGCCACGTTGGCGATCCTAAGAAATATCATTGGATAAAGAGGCGTGGAAGTAATCTAACGGTGAAAGGAAGGTTGTTAAGATCTAAGGGCTATGGATGGGTGTTGAAGACGCTCCTCAAGGGCCTAGAACCTTTTGCTTATTGCTATAAATAGAGAGCCAATTCACACAGTTAGGGGGTGTAATTTTTAATCTAGCTTAGTGTAGCTTTTAGTAGCTTAATGTAACTTTTAGCTTATTTCTTGCTTTTCTTTAATGTAATTTACCTTTTAATCTTTGTAATCTCTTTTGGTATTAATAAAATTTAAGTTTCATTTATATTGTGTTTTAAATTTATGTTTTGCTTTTATGAAAATTTGTTTAAAATGTGTTTGGAAATGACCTAATAAGCTCATTAAGTTTTTTGTTACTTAGTAAGCTAGTCCTAACTCAGTTAAGCTCTCCTAAGCTTAACTGAATTAGCCTTTTACCTTAAATCACTCAAAAAGTCATAATAAGCTATTGGAAGATAAGCCAGAAAGGGATGGGCTTATGGTGTTTTACCAGCTTGTTTTCAAGAAGCTGGAGGTTGTAGATAAGCTCTTTTGAGCATTTATAAGTCCTTGTTTGAGCAAAGAACAAGGTACACTCTCTTTACTCTTTATAGCTTAATTTTTTGTCTTAGCTTATTAATCTTCTTAATTATGCTTATTCTCTTCTTATTAGTGCTTATTATGTCTTATTGTTGCTTATAATGCTTAGTTCATAGTTTAGATTGGTTTAAATTTAGTTCTATACCAAACTGCTTGTTTTTAGTTAAAACTGCTTATAGATTTAGCTTATTACTAGGTGCTTATTTTTCCAAAGACTTTGCTTAAATGTCCTTAATATGGTAAGTGCTTAATCTCTTTTCAAAATTCAAAGCTTAAAAAGATCTGATTCAGCTTTAAAATGAGATTACAAATTTTAAAGGGGTGTTTGGGATAAGCATTTAGAATGCAAGAAAATAGAGTGCAATATGTTTTTGGATATCATTCTTGATTTCATAAGCTCTAATTAAGTTTCTAAACAAGTTTTTATAAGCTTAAAAGTAGTTTTGAGTTTGTTTTATCAATTTTTAAGTCTGCCAGTCATTAGGGATGTCAAACTGCTTATTTGATTAAATTTTCAAATGCCTGTGTGAGTTATAGTTTTCTGAGTTCAAATGAGTTTATAAAGCATCATTGTCATCTGTTTTGGAGTCATTTTGCTTGGAATAGCCTTTTGAGTTCTTTTGATCAAAAACAGTCAAGAAAATTAAAGTTAATGGTTTGTTCTTTTAAGTCTTGTAATTGCAAATCATTAGAGGTTAATTCCTAGCTTAATGTAGGTTAATTCTAGTTTAGATTTGCTTATTAAGTCATGTACTTAATCTGTTTTAAGCTCTTTTCATTTTAATTTTGTTTATTGAGTCTTAAAATTATGATTGAAATCTGTTATTCATCTCAAAAAAGCCAAACAGATATTAGTGTAGACTGTCATTTCACTTATCTTTTCTAGCTTATTTCTTAACCATTTTGATTAATTTCAGCTTCTTAGTGTTAATTAGGTGAAGTTCGTAATCTGTTTTCTGTTCATAGCTTATTTCTAGTGCTTATTTGTTCAAAATCTTTGCTTAAAAAGTGTCAAAAGTCCTTTGAACCCCCTTTTTAGAGTTAACTGTCTTAAAAGCTTTCAATTTATTTTTAGCTTATTTGGTTTCCTTTTTTAAAGTTCTAGTGCTTAATAGGTCTAGGGATAAGACTTTTTCTAGCTTATTAAGTTTTCTTATTGCTTATTGTGTCTAAAAGCTCAAATCAATTTCATCTAGTTTTCTAAAAGTCTTAACTTGTAGTTTAGCAAACTGTCACTTAAATTCGTGCTTATTTTAGCTTATTGATAAGTTGTGTCAAAAAGTCCCTTTATTAAAGTTGCTTATTTTTGCCTTAACTTTAGCTTTTTCAAAAAGAAAATTAAAAAAATGTTTTTGCAAAAAGGTAGGTCACAGGACTCGAACCTGCGACCTCACCTTCACAACACCAACACCTTAACCAGTAGCGCCCTTGGGTCTTTTTCATTCTAGGTTTGTAACATTTATTTCTTATAGGAACTTTTAGTTTTAGCTTATTTGCTTAATCGTATTTTCACAGCTTATTAGCTTAGGCTTATTGTCTCGTTTTTCTTTGTAAATTTCAAGATTAATGTCTAGTATTTTTAAAAAATTTTAGGATTATGTTTAGTATTTTTAATTTCATTTTTAGTATTATTTAGTTTAAAAAATAGTTTTAAAATTAAAAAAATATTTTCTGTGTTTTAAAAATTAGATTAATGCATTTTAGTTTAGAAATTTGCAATTTGAGTTTTTAGAGTTTTAATTTGTCATATTTAGTTAAATAGTTAGTTTAATTTTGTTTTTAATTAGTTTTTTTTGGGTAAAAGGGACAATACCCCGGTAAATTAAATTATTTTTAATTAGTTTTTATTTGTTTTAAATGTCATTAGATTTTTAAATTGCTTTAATTTCTAGTTTAAGCGTACCTTTATGTGCTTTCCCTTTGCGTTATTAGATTTAGAGTTCAAAACCAAAACTTATATGACAATCAAGCTCAATTTACAACATGAACGTGAATTTCCATTCACCTCTCACCGAGGAGAACGATACCCG